>JAPYZO010014601.1:0-13302 GCA_030522905.1 Torymus flavipes
ATTTTTGTCAACGCTCATTAAAATAATAAAATATGTTTCTGAACTTATAAAAGAAACTCTGGTGATTTTCAACTTTTCCTCCCTTAATAACTGCAGAAATACTCGGTATAAAAATTCCGACATGTTTTATTTTGTATATCATCTATATATACTGTTACGAGTGAATGCTCGCAAATTAATAAATAAATGGAGGACAACTCGATGAAAAAACGGCACTGCGTGACTCGGCGGGGACTTGAACCCCGGACCTTTCGTTTTCGCGACGAGTGCTCTGACCACTGAGCTACCGAAGCCGATGCACGTCTTTCGTCGAGACGTCCTCATGTTGCTCGATACAACTCGATCCACCTCGTCAGGTTGTGCATGCTATGCACACGTAACAATACATTAATCGGAATTCATATTTATATTAAAAAGTCGCATTTAGTGAAAGTATAAAAGTTAAAGAACCCACCGATTGAAATTAATACTGTATAAACATCCAATGAAAAAGTTTATTTGAAATAACGCAATGGTAAATGCGCGATATACACCGAAATTTGAAATGTATTTTCATAATTTTTTAAAACAGTATAGTCACACTGTTATGCACAAACGCCGCCAGCTGTGTTAATCATCTATTGTGCCGCCATAGCCCACGAGTGCGCTTGTTCCAATATTTCACGCATATGTACAGAAAACAATTCAAAGACTCCACAATGGAACTTGGCAGTGTTCCATTAGAGCCGGGGAAACAAAAAGAAATTTGCGTTAACTCCACAGGGTCCCACGCAGTTATTGCACGCGTCGGAGAAAACGAACTATTCGCACTATAGTACAAAAAAGCTTACGACGAAAGCCATGATAGGTAAAACGTCAATAACAAAAAATAAATGGCCTGTAGAAGCGTGTCGACACGTGATCGAGGTACGCGGATTCTGCGTCCGTTTCGAACAGCCAATTAACAATGATTCGGCTAATCGACGATCGACTTTTTCCGTGTGTGTTCCCACCTCTCCGTTTCTCCGCCATGTCCTGTCGATAGAAAAAAAAAATACAAAAAGGTACTTGGGTTAACGCGAAATCCCGCTGTCAACGCTCTCACGAAAGTGATTTTGCGACAGTCGTTGTACTATTACGCACGAGAGCCATGCGTCGAGTAGAGTCTCTATCATATATATATATATATATATATATATATATATATATACGTAATCGAATGACACGTGTATATGTGTGAAAAGTTGAAATTTATAATATGCAGATCATGAAAGATTTTCGTTAAATTTAATCCTGATAATTAACGAAATACTTATTAAATTTTTAAAAGCTGCAGGACGTAGTCGCGTCAAGTTAAGCTTACTGAATAATTTGATGCTCATAAATAACGGATTAAAGAATGAGTTTTATATTATTTGTACATTAGTTATCCCACTAATAAAGAATATAGCTGACGTTGAAAGCATGCTTATTAAATTGATAATTAATTCACTCAGATTTGATGAATACGTTGCTTATAACTTTTCAGTGATTAAGTCATTCTATGAAATAGCGCTCACAGTGTGCAATGCCTAAAATTGAGCAACACTAATAGCTCCTGATTTAGCCTGGCAAAGAGCTGGCTGTAATCGCTTTACGTGCTTATAGTGCCAACGCTAGAATATCACTTACTGGGAAAGTACAACTTCCAAATCACAATTCATTCTGCTCGACCTTTGGGATGTGCTTTTATATCTTAAAAAATGAAGAAAATCAAAGTCGCGCGGCCCAGAGGTTAAAAAAAAGTCGAGTTATGGAAATTGTTAGTGGTGTTTTTGAAAGACTAGTTAAAATATACTCTACTTAAAACGTTATTTAGTCCAGAAAAGTCTTAGATACCATTTTTAAAATAAAAAGTAAATTAAAAAGACAATCTTTCATTTTCTTTCCAAAATGTTAAACCAAAATTTCCGTCCCCCAATTATAGTTAATATTAAGCATACATTAGTGATACACTATCGATACGACATGAAATTCTCTACATTTAAAATAAATTTAAGATCATTTTTAGATTAATAAAATTCATTCAATGTAGTAATAATACATTTAATTTGCGAAAGTTAAACCAATGAATCAGCAGTGGTTGTTTCAATCATATTTTTCAATAATCATGTCGAAACCAATTTAATATTATCTTATTTATGCATTTGTAATTAAATTATTATGTGCAACTTGAGCTAGTTATAATATTCATTAAATATTACATGAGATTGTAAATTTATCATGTTATTAATAAAATTTGTTTGAAAATTTGTAACATTATTTTAACTATGCTTATTTATTACAAACTAAATGCGTGTAATTTTGGGTTGTCAATATATCAATTTCAAGACCAAATGTTCGAATGCCGTTACATGTGATTAACAAATCCGACTTTCCAACCAAGGTTCCAAAGGTTCAAATTCTGTTGCCGTCGGCCATAATAAAAAAAGTCCCATGTTAAAGTTGAAATGTTTGACAAACTTCATAGCTATTTCCACAATAATTTGTTCTTATAGACACTTTATCTGAATATCATAGGAATTTCTTTTTTTATTTTTTTACAACTTTTTTTATATTCATTATAAATGTGTATTATACACATTGCTTGTATTATAGACAGTGCTCCTGCTCTGCGCCAAATAAGAATTATTTCGTAAAATGGAATAATTTTCAAATGATTCGCGCGGTATTGTGTATACATCGTCCATTCCAGACGGGCAGACACAGACTCTTTTTTACTGAGTATTCGTCACGTAATTATACCGCATAATTAGCGAAAATGGCACCTGGCCGTTAAATAATTCGTTGAGGGCTTCAACGCCAACAGATTGTTCTCACCCTCGTGTGCGCTTGAGTTTTGTAATTCAATTCCCGGAACAGCGTGACATCTTGCAAACCTTTGTTTGGCTTTGTGCGTATTTTAAAGGACCTTTGTGGTGCAGTAAATGCGATCGCTGCAAGTACAAATGTGTTAAACCAGATGTGCGGGTAAAAGTGCATAATTTAAATGCGGATGGAGATTTAGTAATCAGATGTCGTATGAAATTTCACCTTTGATTTTAGTGTATGTTGGGTAAATACGAGTTGCCTTTATCGTAACGAACAGTTTAAATCTAAAGAGGTACGTTGTTGTGGATGAATGATTGCATATAATACAAAATGTATATTATTTGATAAATATTGTATAAATGAAACAATAGTAAAGTTGATTATGAAACTAATATTTTCTTAATATAATCTCTAAAAGTAACGTGGTTTTCTCTCAATTTTTGTTTACTATAAACAAGAAACAATATCATGAATGATGTATTGATATTGTTGGAATTCGATTGTAAAACGACAAATGAAATTATATAGATTTGCAATTGTATGTCATTCTTCAAAATTGCTTTCAGATAACTATAAACACATTGATAAAAGAAAAATATTGAATATTTTGAGAAAAGAATAACCCTCATTTATAATTTCATTGCACTCACCAAAAAACGTTCAAGAATAAGTAGAGTTCAATAGCTTAGTCGGTTAAGAGCGCTATTCGTATTAAGCGGCCTAACTTCAAATCCCGATTCCAGCACATATTTTATTGACTCTATTACGAAATGGCGTTAAATAATATTACGAAACTATATGTATGATGTCTTATTTCATTTTAACAAAGTTTGTTTAAAGAGATATCACAACTTTTATAGAGATTAAGTCCTATCTAAATTCAAACATTATTTCAAAACATGAGCTCTCAGTCTCGGTCGATCTGCGCCGTTCATGTTATAAACATGCTACTTCCTGTCTAAAATATGCATTGCCACCAATCCCAATACCAGTATGCGGCAATATTCAACAGAAGTTGGAGGTTAAAAAATAAATGTAAAAAAAAAGCAAATAACTCAAATGGACGTTGGGCAACAAACTTTTAATTATACGATAATTTTTGTTAAAGAAAATGTTTTTTCATGGAAATTTATTTATTTTCACCAGTGGTTGAAATACGGGGAAGGCTTATATACTGATCTCCATTATCTAAAACAGCGCGTTTCTCGCGTCTGACGGTAAGTGACGACATCGAACAACGATGGTTAGATGCAAAATATCACTTAATTAAATATATTTTGTACTTGATATTTTAAATACGAAATTCATAAAGCGACGTAAGAATTTAGTATTTCAATAACAATCACAGCAATATAAAGTAACTTGGGGTAATTCGGCCACCTAAAGCGGAATATTTTTTTCTCCTTTTGTAGATGCGTTGGGACAAAATTGTAGAAAAAACTTTAAAGTATATATATTGAATTTCTCTGAAGAAAAAAATTAGGAACACTCCAAATGTTGATATTCGCTTTTCTGGGTGCAAAAGTATAAAATAGCTAAAGTGATGGATCCCACTACCGCTGCCACGGCCTCTAACACGGCTGCGCTACCGCCGCAGCCGCCTGCAGCAGTGGTTGCAGAGCTGCAGCGGATGGACTCGGCCAAGCCAAAGAAGGTGCCGCGGAGGACACCGCTGGACCGACGAGCGGTGAGAATAGCACGCGAAGCAGCCGCGACGTACCAGGAGATCCAAGCCTAGGAAAGGGACGATTCTTCTTCCGGTGGATGATCCTTGTGTGAGGAAGAGAACAAGATGGGCGAAAATGCGTTTGTAGAAAAAAAATGGAGGAACAATATGTGTATGAAGTGCTTCACAGATAGAGGCAACGGTTGGGGCCAATCAATTAATTATTTATGAAAATACCAGTCACCTTCACAAGATATGTGAATGTGAGTATAGGTAGTTGTTGATAGATTCCTCATAGCCTGAGTTATAGCCTGCACTGCGCCTACTTAGCAGTAGGCAGCGCGACAGTCGCCGCTCGCCACCTAGCAGACCTAGTATACCTCGATGCTTATTAACGCAGTGTATGATCCCAAACACGAGCGTTTATTAAACATTAAGAAAATCAAAATATCAGATAAATTGATGTATTATTGAAGCTGCAGAATCCCGCGCTAATTAAAATTTATTAAAAGGACGCTGGAAGCAGAAGCGTGAACCTCCAGACTATCATCAATCTCGAGGATTACAAGGAGTGAGAGAATATGCTTCAACAAAAAATGCTCGCATAACCGCAAGAAGGTTGCGGTCCCATTCTCTCCCAAATATAAAAAGTTGTCGCCCCTTCACTCTTTGCAGCTCTCTCTCTTTCTCTCTCTCTCTCTCTCTCTCTCTCTCTCTCTCTCTCTCTCTCTCACGAAAGTTCAATGCGCCTGACAATGGAGTTTGCACCGTCAAAAGCAGCAGCTTGATCGTTATTATCGCGTCGGAAAGAAAAAAATTCAACGTATACAAAATGATCGTCGGCATCATCTTCTCTCCGCTCGAATTGACCTGATTGGGCAGACTAAACCTCATAGGCCTGTCTACGCACTACCATAGTAATTAGTAGAAGGGGCGAGCTGCTAGGCTGTCGCTCCCGCAATCGCTTCGCTTACATGGTTATTTTCGCTGTTTCCCCTCTATTCGTTCCCGTTTTTCTAACGTAAGTATCAATCGACCGTGCATGATATTTACAAATCCGTCACTTTTCATTAGGTGATCGTGTGATGGTTCTTATTAATAATTGAAAGAAATAACCCGTAAGACGACGATAATGATGTAGTAATTAGTGTGTGTTAGTGTTAGAAATCATAGGATTCTTTGTTCATTTTTTGTCTTCGCGCCTTCGCCCGCTCGCTTAATAACTTGCAAGTGAAAGGATATTTCAACAAAGTATACATTCATTCCTAATTAATAATAAGGAAGATAGTTTTATTGAGAGTTTTAGTTCGTTCATTGGGGATTAAAAAAAGTACGTAAAAAAAGTTAATGAAGAGAAGTATCGCCGTTCGCGCATACTTCAAAATCCTTAGAAATACTGTGAAAACATTATTATAACATATTCTTCCAAACAATTATCGTAATTATAAAATATCCACGAAAGGATAAACAAATTCAATAAATTCATTTGACATTATTTCTCAAATTACGAAAAGGTATAGCACTCATTCACTCAAAGACAATAAGATGCCTTTCATTTAATAATATACGAGCCACCCCTTGCTCGCCACAAAAGCCATGGCGCGGTACAGATTGTTAACCGAGACTATCCTAAATGCCCGCGTCTCTTAATTTCGATAAGCCTATATTGCCGCGAGTCTCCTGTCGCGAACGACGTCGGGTTCGTGTAACGTCAACACGTGATTCCTCTATATACTATATATATATGCGTACAAGAGAGCCGAGAGATACTATCGCGGACCATGAATGGGTGATAAATAAAACTGGCCTGTTTATATATTCGATGAAGAGCCGTGATAAAGATTTTAAGTTCATGAGCGTTGCGATACCGTCTCTGAAAATATTTTCTTTTTAAGGATTCTCAGGATAGGATCACTCGCGGACGAGCTCTTAGATTCTCGTTGCATAGACTGCACAGGGGGATTGTCATTTTTATGCAACCCTAATCGTTTCATTGTGAGAATTTATTAATATCATAAATAGAGAAAATACAGTGTAAAGTGTCATATAGATTGCTAATTTGAGATGCACGGGAATTTCATCGCTGAAAAATCTAGTTTTATATATAATTAATATATTTTTTTCGATTGCCATATGCTCAGATCGTGTAAAATATTCATTCAATTTATTTGCATACTATGCGTAATCTTCTACATAATATATTACTTTTGAATAATTTTTTGAGAATCATCACCTATCTTAACAGTCTGCAATAATGGATCAATGTATAAAAATGTTACGAAAATCTGTACACAGTAGAATAAGCGTCAGAAAACCAATTTCGATAAGTGATGCAGCGCATAATGAGTTCATAATAGACGTCTGATCCGACTTCATTTTTCATCAAAACGCATTACCGAGAGCATTTATTACTTAATCAAATAAAATGACTTTGAAATGTATATATGTACGTATCGGGATTGATGTTTACTTACCCATACACACACACACGATCATAGACATGTACAGACTTACATAGAATTAAGATCTGCTGCAGCATCGGAGTGCTTACACGTCTACCAACCGGTCGAAATCGCAACGTCATTACAGTGCAAAAGAGATGTGATCTTTGCGCCCTTCTGAAAAAAGATTCCGAGCAAGTCATTCTCGTGAACTCAGCGGAAAGCGCCGTCTCGTCAAGTAACGTTATAAGTCTGTTGTATATATATACATGTAGGCTCATGAATTAACGACTCCCTTTTCTTCTTCCCCCATCCACGCGCGAGATAATTATTTCACGCACTCATCAGTCAGTCTTTGATTACGTCGGCATAAGCTTCCCTCCTTACGGTCAACTTGCCTGATTTATGCCCGATCCCACGGGTGGCCAGGCGGAAAATGAATACCGGGCCCTCGCGCTATTCCCATCTTCCTCTACTCATCCTCGCGCGCGCACTCTACCGCCAAATCGATTTTTTCTCCTTGCTCTCACACACACCCACACACACACATATATATCAGCCCTTTGTCTCCCTCGTCTTCATCTCTGACATAATGTATGTGCGCTCCACAAAACACAAATCTCGGGGTCCGCTGCCCGGTGCGGCTAATCCTCGGTGCGCGCGGTCTACCATAACGCTAGTAAATTTAGATTGTCGTCTTATCCGACCACGCTGCGCGCATCATGAAGGCTTCTTAGAAAAAAAGGGGCGAGCGAGAGAGATATATTAGAGATTTGTCGTTAGCGCGCGCGTGGCTTTTTGGCCGATTGATCGATCGTCCCGGTGGCGCGCCGACTAATTCGGTTCTGGAATTTTCAAGCACACACGCACGTGCGCGGCTCCAAAGTAAAATATATCGGACACGTTGTGCACTGTTTACTAACGATGACTTAAGTAGAGATTTTCTCTTTCTCCGCGCTATCTTAATAAAGATTTCTCGGCAAGGCCCTTGCGGGTAACCAACCGTGTGCAAGAGTGAGTTTTGGTATTTTTAATAAGCTGTGATTTGTTTACCGCGCGCGGCATATCTGATATGCCGATGAGCAGAAGAAGTGTTTCGATAAGAGACGGATGGTTGAATACATTAGCTTGACTTTTGGCTTGATTGATTTGAAAGTTATTCAAGGTGGCCGGAAATTTACTGCTAGCATTTTGATTTTCATTTCTGTCTAATAATTTTCTCATTTGTATCTAACGAAATGTTGATTTCATCATGAGATTGACATCTTCAATTTATATTGGCTTCTCATTGTTAGAGCCTTACTTAATATCCGTGAAATGTTTATTCGTGTTTATTTCTAAATGCTGATTACAAAATCAATATAGTGAAAAATCGAGATTGTATAAGTTTATGATTTAGATTTATTTGATCATTAAATTTTTCATTTACAAACGAGAGTTTTACAAGTGTCTCTTTAAATATTTTATGTACATTAGCATAACAAAAAGTTACGAAAAACTACGAAGAAGTGGAAAATTTTGTTTTCTATCTGACATAAGTCAATTATTGACGTGGCTTATTTAAAATTCTATAATATTATCTTTCACTCTCATCAAAGAAAAAGTTCTTAATATCCATCTTTTCTTAAAAAGACAGTATAATTCGTTCCAGAAACTAATCGAATTAATTTATTTCCATTACGTAAATGCCTTCTTAAGCTAATTGATAATTAGTAAAGATGTACTTAACATTGATTTTTCGATTATTTAAAATTAAAATATGCCGGTGGCCATATATATTCCAAAATATTAATGAATCTCTCAATAATACTTAATTGACACCTTAAGCTCACTTGAGACACATGGGGGGACACCTACGTCTTCGAACGATAAATCAATCTTTTCTTTAGCCCCTCCTTCATACTATTTCACACATACATCTTTACTATTCCCCGATTTTATACCTGCACAAACACACACGCACACACACACACACACACATTCGAGAATGCATAACCCAAAAAATACGTAGAGTATCCGCTCATATTGCCTATACATATTCTCATACGCGCGCGCGCGCGTGTGGTAGAGATGATCAGCGGCACTCGCCTCGGGATTAATTTTAAATAAATAGTCAGATATTGATCGGCCTTTTTCTCCTTCTTCCTCTTCTCCTTCCTTCTGACTCAAGATAACATATAGACAGCGCAGAGAGTGCGAGAAGCTTATCCCGAACGAGTATAATTAACATATTCCCGATGGGCCGATACCAGCACCTGAGAAGCAGCGTTGAGGGCGAACAGAGTACACTGCCTGCGGTCGAGCAAGCGAGTGAGCGAGAGCCTCACTAGTTATTTTTTCTTTTCGTCGCTGCTGTCCTCGTCTCTCTTCATGCCGGGGGGCCGGCTTCTAAACGCGTCCTCTTCCTCCTTCCCAACTCTCACTCGCCCGTTCGTGCAGTGTTTTTATAACCTTTTAACGTTCCACATTTCACGTTCGCGCCATAAAACGAAAATAGTCGCCAGGCTTTAAGTACTGCTTGTGTTGTATGTGTGTGTATGTGTATGTGGCAGTCAGACAGTCAGAAGGAGAGAGACCGTAGACGGGCGCTTGAGATATGGCAAATTGAATAATGCAAATCACCTAATTTCGTAGTCGGCTACGCCCGGCGAGAGACGTATACAGACACACGTCGCCAGACACACAGTAGGCAAATCTATTAAAATGAGATAAAGTGTCAATTATGAGACGATATCCACAAGTATACATTTGTACACGGGTGCATGTTGATAAATTGACAAGTTCATGAGATTATTATAATGCTTCTTTGTGATCAGCAGGTAAACGAGCAACGCATCCATATTCAAATACGGCAGGACACACATGTGCACGTGCATCCCTCTGTTAGTCATAAGTGACTGATTGGTTGTTTAATTAATTGGTATAATATTTCTTCGTCCTTTTTGTCAGTTCGAATATGAAGAGGGAAAGAGAAAATGTGAAATGTTACATTTTCATTGGTTCATGATTTATGTCTGTCAGAGAGTCGTTATTTTGAGCGAAATGTTTGGGCCATGAGCGCGGACTGCGGGGTGAGCACCGTCATAAAAAAGGTCCATCATGAATTGCTAGAGACTCGGCGAATCTAACCGTTCACCTTTCGAATATGAGTGAAAGGTGGGTTGAATTTTCGCATATATTTGAAGGAACAGACTGTCAAGATAGTTTGATCTTTGGTTCCCTAAGAGTTTGTTATTTTTATTCGTATGAATTTTTGTATTTCCAAAAAATGACGTTTTTGATTTCTAGTTTTATGTAATAGGAAAACGTAAAACCGATAATTAGCTTTCTCAAAAAGTTGCCACCATCGTGTTCAATGTTCATCAGAGATAATTTAGTTCACAATTTGAATCTCCTTTTCACGTAACTTTTATAATTCCATTACTCAATTTTTTAAGTGATGAATTTCAAACTTATCCCGACGTAAATTGTATGACATAATTTTGACATCTCACGTGTACATATAGAAAAACTGATTTCATCGTTTAAATAACGTGTTTCGATCCACACCTAAAAATAAAAAAGTTGACGCGGCCGCGACGAGCCATCTTCACGCGAGAAAATTGCGGCTTCGCTTCATATGAGACGCTAATTATCGAGAAATTTGAAGCCGCGGTCGGAATTTTCTATTCCGTTATGCAATACAGTGTGCTGGCACTCTCTCCCTTCCTCCCCGCTCTCTTACTCAGACATGTGCGCACACACACATACATACACGCCTGTGCGCACATATACATATTCAAACACACATTCTGCTAGGGAGGAGCTCTTGAGTGGCAGAGGGCGAAAGAGGTCCTCGACGCATTTGCCGTGGAGTAGGTCTCCGACTTCCTAATTAGCAAAGGGAACGAACGCGAGCCTACTGCACTACTTTGCGGGCGTCGCTCGTTAGCCGCGCAAGCTGCTTCGCTTGTTTGCACCGGATAACCGACGAACGCGTCCGAAATGCGCGCCAGCAGCAACTCTCTCTCTTTCTCTCTCTCTCTCTCTCTCTCTCCCTCTCTCTCTTCGAAGCTGGTACACTTACACGTCTTTTTTCGGTGTTGCTCGCGCCCGATTGCCCGCAATAATCACAGCTAGAATGGATATTTATGGAGGCGAGAGGGCGGCAATGACGTGATTTAACTGCTGTAAAGTGAATGAATGTGGGACGGAGATGATTTAAGCTCTCATGGCCACTAAAATCGTAAAGAAACGTATACCGTGGATTTTTATTGGATTATTGAGAGGGAGGGCGAGCTGTCGAGAATTTTTCACTTGGCTCAAAATTTAAGATAAGTGTGCCGCGACGCACCGTTCCCTTTCGCTCGACTTTACTCTTACCCGAACTGAAGTGAAGTAGTACGGCGAAGTGCAAGAAGTAGCAGAGAAAGCTTTCCGTGCGAAAATTTATTTTCAGAACTATATAAGCACCCGGCTGATTTCCTGAATTGTTGAGTCGCTAACTCAATGGTCGCATTGCCCACAATCGTAAGAACATTAAAGGAACGAGCGCAAAAAATGCCAATAATATCGTAATAGTATTTTGACTACGAGCGAACGCCAATATTTCTTTTTCTTGTTTTACAGTGGCGTGTATTTTACACTTTTCGATCTCTTACGCTTGCTCGCTCCCCATTTCTCGTATTTTCTTCTTTTCTCTATTTCGATGTTGATTTTCGACTTTTTTAGGGCTTTCATCTATATGGCACATCTATCTCCCTTTTATATGAGCACTGCTACTCGTGGCTCACCACTTCTATCGCTCTTATATCGCATTTCATCATATTTTTTTCCTCTCACTCTGTTACTATTTCCACAGCACTCCAATATTTCATCTTTAGAGAAAAAAGTTTTGTTCACGATATACTTTGTTTACTAACTAGACATAAAAATATAGTTAATTCAGAAAGTCATGTACGGTTTTTGTAGTCTCAATGTTTACTTGTATATATCTCAATATTTAAGGTTGAAATTAATTTTATGAAAACTCAAATAATTTGCACATAAATCTAAATTTCTATACAGTTTTATGTAAATAAAATTTTCAAAACTTTAGGCACATGTATCACATGTCGTATAAGTACTGTATTTAATTAATATTTACATGATATATACACTGTATTGAATACTGTCAATACATTAAGGGAACTAAACATCTCTTTTACCTGCCCAAAAATGATTAAGTACATTCGATGAAAGTGCTTTTAATGCTACGGTCCACTGTCCGTAACGTTAAGAAATACTTTCGGATGAAATGATTTTCGGTTTGAGTTGAATACCCGATGCTGACTATCATAATTCTAAATAAGTTTATTACGATCTCTTTCTGTGAAGTTTCAACAAATTTTTCACTTTTTTGAACATTTTAAACTTCAAGACAGTGATTTGATTTAGAAAAAATAAAATTAGAATAAAACTGACATTAAAGTTTAATACTGTCACAAACAGCTATCGTCAGATCAATGAGTCCGATATTGTTTAGTCGTCTAGCATGAACTTCCTTTTGTGCTTTAGTATCCTTCTAGTTTTTAATCAGCTGTCTCATACATATGAAATCTTTTTATACTAACTAGGAGAGGGTCAGGAGTCCGGGTTTTCTATACCCAAAAATATATCTTAAAGTCTCAGCCGAATCCATGGTCCAGATCCATGACCCTCTCCTAGTAAGATACGTGTAAAATATGTTGAGAAATCCAGAATTTTATTTACATGTTAGCAAGCCAGTACTAGTCAGTTGTGTACACAACTCACGAAATGTGCAGATGTATACCATTCACTGCAGAGCATAATATAACTGTTTGGACTTTAAAAAATAAAATATCAATCATATCATAGTGAGATTCAGTGAGATTCAGGTGATCTACGATATTAAGTTTTTCGCAGAAACAAGGGTTTTAATTTTTTTTCTGCATGCTAGCATATCTGTTGCGCATTCCTTCAAAAGTTGATTGAAATCTTGACACTAAATGTTTCTGGTCAGGGTGAGCAAGTTTGTAATAATTTTGAAAACTTTTTAAATATATCTTTACATATAATACTTAAATTTTTACTCTCAAATCCATGTATGAATGCAAAAAAATCCAAAACTAAAAAAAATATAAAAAAGCTGTCGACATCTCAGTGGTTATGTGACAACTGTGTTTACATTGATGTTAGCAGGCTATGACGTAGGTTACAACAGAGTCGATAGTTAGGTTTACACGTTTTAAGAAGTGATCAAGAATTGCGTCGCGTTCCAATTAATTCAAATTTACTTAATTATATTTTTGTCAAAAATGTTTTTTATGAATTGATTTATTTAGTTCTTATTTTCGTATTAATAGTATTAATAGTAATAAAAATTAT
>JAPYZO010014607.1:0-10591 GCA_030522905.1 Torymus flavipes
CTGCAATAAGAAAAAGTTACAAGAACAGGCACGAGAAGCATGATTAAATTATTCTTCGTATAAATGTACACAATTTTGCACCAGTTAATAAAAAAGCTCAAATTTATATAAAAAAAAATAAATAAATTTAACTACATTTGTATAATTAGTATTTCAAAAGTTGAAATTCTATTGAAGACAAGAATTAAGAAGTATCTCCTTTTTGAAAAGTACAAAAGTACATTCCTTTCTCTAATTGGCTTTATCAGCAGTGCTTTTCTTTTTTCAAAACAAAGCTAACTGTATAGTACAAAAAATTGAATTATGCGTTGAAAAACTATGAACTTTATATACTATATTACTTCAAACTATTTTAAAAATATGATACTCCGTTTCAAAATTTTTACTTTGATACTCCGTTTCAAAATTTTTACTTTCATTAAGACACTTTTTACCGATATCGTTGTTACTTATTTGTACGTAAAACGAATGTTCCATTTTCAACTTGAATCAATTGTGTGCTAACAGTAGAATTAGTTATATATATTTTTTCCGTGTAGATTTCTCCGTATAGATATAATAATTCATATAATTTTGTTATGGTTCCTGTTCCTGTAACTTTTCCTTTTTGCCCATGCGTGTGGCGCCACTTTATAGACCTTCTTAGAATATTTTTGCAGATATAGGTCGATTATTACATCATCGCGGTGGGTAATGAAGTCATGGTTATACTTCTACAACATAATATTATATATTAAAAAAATTTGTTGGGCGAAAAAAACTAATTTTATTTCAAACGTCCGGCATTTCGTTGAAAATTAAAATATTGGTTAAATTCTTCGTTCAAGTACAAGCGAAAGTAGTTTCTTAACTAATCTCACCGGAGTTTTTATTGCAGATGATCCAGTCATGAAAGCTCTAGTCACCGCAACACGACTTTTTTTTTATCTCTAGTATAGATGTAGTAGCTGTTTATCGCTATTTCCCCATATGAAAGTTAATTTAATATCTTCAAAAATATATTTATTGAAACCTTAATATAAGGAAATGCACATGAACCCGTCTTTAAAGAAAAATTGCAAAAAAACGCTTCTTTTTTGGCCTTACGAGTTAATCTAACCCCTTAAGCAATAATCAATTAACGATAAAGAGAAAAATATTTGTAATTTTCTTTATTGTTAACGATGTGAGAAGTAAGTATAGCGGTAACACAAAATAAAAAGCGAATCCTATACATCTATATGCGGGAGGATATTGTGCGTATACGAAGAGGTGGCGCGGATAAATATGCAAATGCCTCGGTGGTTAGTTGAAAACGAAATGAGAGGAGAGCTATTACGGATGGCGGGTATATATAATAATTATAGGTATTCAAGACGCGGGGCAGTGGCGCTTCGTGATTCGCGTGCGGGATTATATCGCACGCTTCTTTCGCGGCCGATCTAACGACTATATACAGTATAGACGACACGCTTCAAGGCACAATTACGCACGAAGCCAAACAGCTCTTTTCTTTTCTTCTTCTCTATCTTCCTGTTAGAGCTGCTCCTTCGCTTTCATGCCATCGAACTCGACAGTCGGCGAGGCGGCAGCTCTACGAGATAATTATAAATACACCGCCGTGTTATACTGTGCACACCTCGACAAAACCGATTCCCGCGCAGCAACCCGCTCACAACTCGATCAACTGTGTATTACTTATATACGGACTCGCGTATATATATATATAGACTTGCCGATGCCGACATCTGCGTCACGATCCCGACTCTGTATTCTGCTCCTTTTTTTGTTACTTTTGCCGATTTTCTTTATCTTTGCCTGTGCACACAGGAACACAGTTATATTGTATAATAAAGTAAAATAAAAGAGAAATTATACCACTGTTAATATACGCAAATAAAGAATAAGATATAGGTGCAGACTCTCACCAGCGGGAGCTAATTGCTAGAGCGAAGCTTCACGTTGATTGGTGAAAAAATGAATGCAACAATTTCAGCTTGACTTTCTCCGGGGGCCTGCGGGTATGGGTGTATATAAATAAATACACACCTACACAGGCACATATACACACACACACACTGGCACTTACACAGAGAGACACACGTGCACTATATGGTGGTGCGTACAAATGCAACGTTCGAGCGGAAGTCAATTAAATTTACTGAAATGCTGCACGGCGAACGAAGGATATATACGCACAGGAGACAGCACAGGATTAATGAAATACGTATACGTTTAGTGAATATTAAAATGTGCGAGCGCGACTATAATGGCTTACGGGGTGCAGGAGGCGCGCAACGGGCGCTGCTCCATCGTGGGTTTTGTCGCTCGCGTTTATATTATATATATACACACACACACAGTCCCGTGCAGCTCTCGGGCAGCAGCAGCAGCTCGCGAGTATCGCGCGACTCACGAGTTACAAGTAGGCGCGCGCGTGTATAAGGTAGGTAAGGTAAATGCTATGGTATAGGCTGCTCTGCACGCACTAGCTGTGCTCTCTCTCCCTCCCCACCATGAGGCACCTTATTCCCCACCATACTGCACTTACCATCCACTGTCCTCGCCTCTCTACCGAAATTCTCTTCTTATAAGTAAGCTCGCACCAGCCCTGCGCGCGATGACTGTCACGGAGGAAGAGAGGGGGACAGAGGCCTGTACGTTTTATTGCATTCGTCTTCCGACATTTCTCTTTTTCTCCTCGCCCTTAGCTGTCTTCTAGAAAATATATGTATAAATACGCAGGATGTGGAAGTGAATAAAAGGAGGAAAACGTTTCTTCGAAGGCCGTCTCGCTGTTTTATTCTTTTATATATGCGAAAGTTTATAAAAAGATTTTGTTATTTTAACCATATTTGGGCGGCTTGCATGGTGCTGCTACCCTTTTTCGGCAAAATGATCAATCGTATATTGTGTTACAGGAAGTTTGCCGTTTTTGTAGCTTACAGCATAGTAAAATTGCAATTTTGGAGCAAATAGCGATGGAAATGGACGCTGGAGAATTTTTCGAAAACTATATTGTTCCGCTATTGTATACGCAGCCTGTACGAGTGAAATAAATGAATAAGTTTTTAAAGTTTTTCTTCTAATATCAAAACTACTCAAATGCAAAATTTATGAGGGCACATTGTGCGATATAGGAAAAAATCGAGAGTGCCGTAAATAAAGCAGTTTTAATGAGAAACTCTCCGCGTTCTATATGTGGCACACGACGACTATCTGGCGTTCTTTTTCCCTTTCTTAGATATTCTTCCGCATTTGCCTATCTATACATATTCTGGGCTAATAGCTACTATACTGATATAAGTATATCGCCTGTTTTTCTTATTTCCATAGACTATTTGGTTTATTGCCTTTTAAAAATTGATTAGAGTATAATTGCTTTATGTCATTATTTACGTTTTTGAAATTGTCATTGTTCAAAAGAAATTTTCACGATTTAATAATAACAGCTAACAATTCGTTTTTCATTCGTAATTTTAGAGTTACAGATGTTCAGATTTCACTAAAGATATCCTGCAGTATCCTACTTAATTAATATTTCAGTCTTGGATTTTCATATTATAAATATTTATGAGAAAAAAAAATTTATGTATTATTATTATAACAAATAATAAATCAATGAAGAGTATTTTAATTTATATAAAAACGAAGTATGAAAATTAGCCATATTATAATGTTAACCAATAAAGAGCGGAGATTTGAACTTCAATTCAACAATATATTACCCATGAGAGTTTTTATAAGATCAGACGGCAGCGTAACAACAGTGATGTGAAGCTGGAATACGTATAGATATGGGCTGGGAATTTTAGAAAATGCGCCCATAGAAGCCCGAATACGTTAAAGTTTAAAAAAGAAAAATAATAATGAGAAATGTATGATTGAAATCAATTATAAAGAGTTTAATGCAGAATTATTAATTTGTTGTACGGATAATTGCTGAATTGAATATTACGCTTTTGTCGTATAATAAGAAGTTTAAAACCAGAATGACTCATGCGGCATAATACTCCGCAAAAAACCTCGTCTGCCCTGTTCACATGGTAAGTACTGAGTAGGAGTCGAATATGCGTCATCATAGCATAAATTATAATTACAATAATCTTTAAAAAATTCGAAGTTATCACTTTTTGTTCGCTCTAATGAAGATCTTTTTATTACAAAAGTTGGGTGATAAAAAAATATTTTTTTGTTGTCTTCAACAAATTTTTTAATTATCATTGTTATAATTATATTGGTAATTTGCGTGATATACTTATGTAGTCTGTATAAACGTACCATGCGAACCTAGAGGACAAAATTCTGCAGAATGAAAAAATTGCAGAATAGGTCTAATTGGCATGTCTTTATGACTCATAGCAGCTTTTATTCCGCTACCCTATTCCGCAGTACCATGTGATTTCAGCCTGTCAGCCTGAGTTCCGTGCTGTGCTGTCCATTTACTCTTGCTCATTTTTAAACCTCAACCAATCAGCGGGAAAGTTTACAAGTAGCAAATATGAACACCTGAGCACGGATAAAATTAGTATAATAATAGTCTGGTTTTTTATTGGCAAATAACTTTCAAGTACGAATATCTGATAAAATTACGATATATTATACAAGCATAAAACACAAGTGTTTATTGTTTTTTAAATATTTTTTATATTTTTAATAATTAATGGGGCGAAATTTTTTTTATTAAATTATTGCAGATTAAAATAAAATTACTGAAAAGTTTTTCCCAATTATTTTATTAATACAAAACTAATACATATTACGTACACTATACACCACCTAACATCATAATTTTAAATCAAATTGTCTCGTTCTACTTTACCATCACATGGCTTCACCATCAGTGAGATAAATTATGCTCCAAGGGTAAAAGCGTTACGTGTATGTACCAATATCATAATCGACATTCGACAAGCGTTTACACCAGTGCCAAACTGCCAAAGAAGTGCTAAGGAATAGGTGTTATTTTATAGTTTTATTTTATAATAATTTAAAAAAACAAACAAAATGTCTGAACGAAAAGTATTAAATGTAAGTATGATTTTATAAATACTAAGTCAAACATGAAATTTACTTTCTTTAAGGTTATGAATTTAATAAAGTAAACTTTATATTTAACGATCAATAGTTTTTACTCAACTAATCATTTAATGTTTATTTTATTTCAGAAATACTATCCGCCAGATTTCGATCCGTCGAAAATCCCGCGTATGAAATTAGCGCGGAATCGACAATACACTGTTCGTTTGATGGCACCATTCAACATGAGATGTAAAACTTGTGGTGAATATATTTATAAAGGAAAAAAATTTAACGCACGTAAGGAAGACGTGGAAGGGGATACGTACCTAGGTATTCGTATATATAGATTTTACATTAAGTGTACGAGATGCCTACAAGAAATCTCTTTTAAAACGGATCCTAAAAATACTGATTATGAGATTGAGGCAGGGGCAACAAGAAACTTTATGGCATTAAAATTGGCTGAAGAACAAGCAAAACGAGAAGAAGATGAAGAAAAGGAAGAAGAAGCAACAAATCCCATGAAATTGCTTGAAAAGCGAACACAACAATCAAAACAAGAATTGGAACTTTTAGAGTCGCTAGAGGAATTAAAAGACCTCAATCGACGTCAACAAACTATAAATTATGACCAAATGCTTGAGCAATATGACACATATGCCGCAAGGCAAAGGACAGAAAAGGAACAGGAAGAGTATGATGAACAACTTGTTAAAGAAATATTTAAAAGTAAGAAAAAAATAGTCGGTAAAGTAGTGGAGGAGGAAACTGTGGAATTAGATAGTACTGAAAGTGAACCGCCTAAGAAAATTCAAAAGGTTTCAAACTTATCAAGTACTACTAGTGCAGTTACTAGTATTGCAGAGAGAAGAAAAAATCTAGGAATTAAGGTTAAATCTGTAAATAGCACTATTACTAGTAAAGATTGTACAAGCGAACCATCAAATGTAAATAGCATATCCACAGATTCAGAGGGTGTTAAAGCTAGGCAATGTGGTAATAGTAATTTACAATCTGAAAGTAATACTGTTAATGACAAACCAAGTGGACTTGCCTTATTAGGTGCATATTCAGGAAGTAGCGATGAAAGTGATTAGTTTATGTAAAGTTATACTGTTTATTATGAAAGTATAGTATAAACTTTTTATTTATAAAATTTCCATACCAAATAAATTTTTCTTATATTTTGATTATAAAACTTGTACAGATTCTTTATTTCCATTAAAAATATACGATTAACCAAAACAATTAACAAGTTGATAAAATCAATGATTTTATCAGTTATTGTTTTATTATTAAAAGAGTATTGCATGATGAATTTTTATTTGTTATTATCTTGCTACATAACTAATAACATTGATACTAAACCAAGCCATAACGATGTTCCTTACAGGAAGCTGAAGCCTCTATTCCTAAAACAGAAAATAGAAAGAAATTTTATGAATGAGGAGAATTTTTCAAGCCAAACAAGGTCTGACTGAAGAGGCTAGGCACTCGTGTAAGGAACGTCGACTTTTATTGCAATAGAAAAATTTTAGGTATTTCGAGTACCAAACCTATTAACAGACCATGTTCAAGTAAAAAGTATAAGCTTATTTTTTGTTGACAGCAAATGTTGAAGTAAAATTAGTCTCGTATATTACACCAATTATAAAGCGTTTTAATTATTCAACTTTTTGAATTTTTCGAAATTTCCGATTGGTAATGCTGTAAAGAGCAAACAAAGTGTGAAGACTTGTGACGTGAAGATTTTTCAGTACGCAATGATTTTATTCCACAATGTCGATGCCGAGATTCTCTGCCCACCTCCGCATATTTTTCACAATTATGTTTTTCCGTTATTTCCGTATTACCTTCGCGAATAAATGGCTTTAATATCCATTTACAGATAGGAAATGTACGTTTCGAGCTTGGTTCGATACTTTTAGCGTCATCGTATTTTTGAATACCAGTTTGATTTCTATAATTTATCTCTCTGTACTCGTGCTCTTTTGTCCGGCGTCTTTTGCGATCACAATTTAAAGTATGTTTGATTTTACGCGCCGGGAGTAAGCAGCTGCAAGCTGCATTTATATACAATTGTTCTTGGGCTTCGAAATTGTCAGAGATGGAGTAGGAAAGCGAATGATCGTTCACTAGCTTGAATCTCGAGGTGATAGCATAAAGAGTACCATGTTCTTCCGAAGGGCAAGCGTCTCGGTACGTCGAGCATGCATAGCTTTCGAAATTTACAGCCGAGTCTGCCTTCGGAACTACGTACCGCTGAGATTGCTGGCCTTCTTTCACCGCTACTTCCAGCCGAGCAATTCGCGTTTCAAGTCGAGTGCGCTGCGCTTGTGAATATTCTTCTTGTTTCTCCATCTGTTTGACGAGCTTTTCCAGCTTCATTATCTGTAGCTCCTTGTTCTCCAGTGTTGAATAAAGCTGCTGATAGTCTTCAGAATCGACAGAGTGATAGTTATCCTGTGATAAGAGATACAGTTATTTACTGATATATTACGTAGTCTAAGAATTAAAAGAAAGAAAGAAAATGAAGAGTAGTCGTAGTGACCTGGTCCGGACATTGGTAATTTGGATCAATGTCCTTGTTTTGGAGGAGCTGCTGCACCTCTCTTCTGACTTTGAGGCCCTCTTCGAGAGTGCGTATGTGGCTCTTGTATTGATGGAGCTTGAAACGCAACTGTTTGCACATCTCCTCGAGTTCGGTATTATGCTTGGTCGTCTCAACGAGGGTGCTGCGCAAATCTATCAACTGTTGCTGCATTTGCATCATCTGAGCACCGTAGGCTGCTCTGCTGCCGTCTTGCATTTGGACCTGTAGCTTATTCATATCCAACAGCTTATTTTCCAAGTGCTCCGCTTTATCATACCTGAAATCGCATGCTTTTTTTTATTTATTATATACTTTGCTACCAAGAATTGTAATCGTACAATCTGCTAAGACTTACGCTCTTTTATAGTTCTTTTGGAGTTGTGCCACCTGTCTTTTCAATTCTTCGACTTCACTGGACTTTTTCAGCAGTTCCGCTGTCAATTTTCCCTTCGAACTATCATTTTCTTGTCCCTAAAAATTGTTTACACGACATTTTCTTTATTTTATATCTTATTTATATTCTTACTTATCTAAAATATATTACTCGATCATTTACCGCCTCGTTTGCTGCCGCTATAATATCTTCCCTTTCAATTTGCAGTTTCTCTATTATCTCTTCTTTCTCGGCTAAAATTTCTTGCGTCTCTTTGAGATCGTTGAACAGTTGGATTTCGTACTCTGTAGGATGATCGTCTTGAAGAGAGAATAAAGAATGTAGCTCGTTAGACACTGGTTAATTTTATTCGTACAATCAGATATTTTTTTTTATACCTGAAATAACTTGTTTCCCTTTTTCTTGCATCTCAAGTAACTCTTTGCACTTCTCTTCCAATTTCGCGTTCCGCAATTTAAATTCTTCGAACTGGGACTCGAGCTCTTGTCTACAAATTCGCACAACAAATCGAACACAGTTAACGAACACACAATGAACGATATTATGCTAAATTTCACAACTTTTCTCAACATACCTCGACTTTCTCTCCTCCTCCAATTTGTTCTCCAAATCTTCCACTTGTTTCTTATGCTCACTCACGAGGCTTTCGTTTTCATTTTCCTTAAAGTCCAATTCTTCCTGAAGTTTGGCAGCTCTGAAAAGAAACGTCGATTTCTAGCATATAACGTTTGTAAAGAATATATCTATATGTAAACATTCTCGCGTAAATGTAACCTGGCCTCAACGCTATCCTTTTCTTTCTCCAACTTGCCAAGTACACTATCATGGCTCTTCTGATATTTCGCCAGCTCCTTGAGCTTGAGCTCGAGAGTCGCCTCCTTCTGCTTGAGCTGTGCCTCCAGCTGTTTGTTATTCTCCTGGAGGCCAGCGATTGTGTTCTCTTGCAAGCGCAGCTTTGTTCTAGCCTTCATCAGTTTATCTTTCTCACCACGAAGCTCCTTGGCAAGTTCTTCCGCCCTGTCGTTTTGAGCCGTTTCCGCTACAAATAAAAACAAAAATGTAAGACAGCTGATATATTTGAGTGCACCTCTGAAGCAACTAGATACTAACCAGTCGAATCTCCCTCGGACTTGGCTTCATGTCGCTCCTGTCGATGCACTCGGCATTCACGCCACAGAGAATCAGCTCGCTGCGCCAGATCTGTTATATGTCGCAGGTGTTCCTGTCGCTTGGCTTCCAGCTGGCTCTCGAACTCGGCCAGCTCCATCCTGCAGGTCTCCAGCTTCTGCGTCGATTCTTCCGGAGAGCTAAAAAACAGGAACAAACGGGACCAGTGAAGTGTTATTATATACATACGACTGGCGAGGTATTCGCGGGGCGTGGCTAACTTGGACGAATCATCCTGCGAGGACTCGATGTAGCAAAGCTGCTTGTCTAAAGCCTCGCGACAGAAGGCACGTGTAGCCTCTGCTATCGCCTCCAAGCTCGCCTCGAGCTTTCTGGGCAGGTCCTTGCTGTCCGGCTGCTCTCCCGCTCCAAAGTCGCAACCTTGACCGCCTGGTCGAGTGACGGCTATCGACGGTACCGGTAGCAACTCTTCGAGTTTCCCCGGATCCTTGCCACCCAGCGCCAAGATCTTCTCACGCAGCTGGAACAGCTCCTCGTACATCGCCTCCGACGATTTCTGCACAAGAAGCATAAAATGATCCATTCTCACACGACTGTTTACTTATACAGGACGACGACAACCTATAGACGCAGCTCTTACGCACGGCTAACCTGTTTGCCCTCGATGTCACCCTTGATCGTCACGTAGCGCTTTTTCTTGGTGCTGAACTTATTTTCCAGTATCCGCCTTTCATTTTGAGTTGTTGCCGTGCCGTTGCCGACTGCCGAAGTCACCGATTGCTTGCTTCGCAAGCTCGCACCCGTGCTGCTGCTGCTGCCAGCAGTGTGGGGTGGCTTCTCCTGGCTCTTGGAGTGCGGTCGGACGCTCGGTTGGTGGTTATCATCTTTACTCCCCACCTCCTATATGCGAATTGGATATATGGTACAGGTAGTTCAAGGGAAGAAGGTGTGTATACGTACCGGGGATCGTGCGGAATCGGCGGTTTTGCCGTGCTTGGGAATGTGGCTCTTCATCGATGAAATACCTTGAGGCCTTCGCAATGTTTTCACGACGGCCTTGTCGCGGACGCTCGGGTCGCTTGGCATTTTACCTGCTGCGCCCGCAAATAAAGGCGATTCTATAGATGATAAAAAGAGAGAGAGAGAGAGAGACGCGAGGGATGGATAATAATCGGCAAGTTGAACTTACTGGTGGGCTCGGAGGGGGGCGTCTGTGGTCTCGGGATCGACATTGTGTTATTGAGAAATGTATATAGTTGTACTAAATATCGGCTGGTAGCATTATTATTTGTTATTTTATCAAAATTTTTTAGCGCTGCGCATTTCGTTCTCGGCCTGCACGCAGCGCAGGCTATATATTGTCACCAGCAAACTTTCTTTACTTTTTGGGGTCGAAACATGTGACGAGTTGCTCCGGGAGACACACTTCGAACGTGCGTATATAACGCTCACTTCGCATCGATTCGACTTGCGAC
>JAPYZO010014620.1:0-13482 GCA_030522905.1 Torymus flavipes
ATATATAAAAATCTTTTGTGAAAAGTTCATACACAATTAACACGTTCTATGATAAAACAATAACCATCTGAAATTTTAGCATTTCAACAAAATCATATCTCCCCCTCACCTCCGTTGGGTTAATAAAGAATGATGGATGGCTGCTTTAACAGTTCAATTATTATAAGGCAACTTTCGTGAGTATAGAATTTAATAACATCTCTTAACTAAAAAAAACCGCTCCTATGTATTACCTAACCGAACAAAGTACGTCATTAAACATTTAAACGAACGCGCGCCCGTTACTCCCTTTCAACGAAAAGTATATCCCCGCGTCATACACAAGCCGATAATTGAACCGCAGCACGCGACGAATTCAGTTAAAAAGGGAATCACCGTTCGCTTTTTAAGTTAAAAAAAAGAAGTAAACTACATATTATACGCTTTCCTCTTTAAATTCATGAAATTCAAGCGCGCATTTTTCCCGCGGCGGGCGCCGATGTGTTTACGTCCTACAAGGATATGATAATGAGAGCCGAGAAATAGAGAGAGATAGAGAGAGCTTATGTACGCGCGATTATCATACAGAGCGAACGCGCGCTGTTATAAAACTATCTAACGAGAGAGACATAGACAGGGCCTCGAGCTTCAATCGTGCCTCTTTAAATTCACGTTTCGCGTACTGTGTCCTTGCACGCCTGCGCGCGCCCATCGATGTACCGAAAAATCGAGCCTACTATTGATTTCGCGTCAAAGTCGAGAGGCCGATAATTGGATTGCAGAGCAGCTTCGACTGTGTTTTTGTCTCTCCTCCACGAGATGCGTTGGCTGTCTGTACGTAGAACCAGAGAGAGAGAGAGAGAGAGAAGAGAACGAGAGAGAGTATTACAACATGTTTATTGGTGTACACGGAACTCGTTCCTGCCCGACGTTTACCGCTGTTTCAATTATTCCTGAATTTACAACGAGCTGCGCGCGCGCGCTTTTTGCGAGACAGAGAAAGACAGCGTTTCTCTCTGGTATACCCGTGTATCATAATTTATCGGCGGATTCGAATTTACATATCGTTAACAGCGTCTATATAGGAAGGACTATAGGCAAAAAAGTCCTTTTCTAATCTGGTTTCAGTCTGCGGTCACATATATAAGCTATAGGGTTACACGAGCACTGAAATATTTTATTATATTATACTTTTCCGCGACCGCATAAATTTCCCCCGAAAACGATTCCACGTCTCTCGGTTATATACGCATAACTGTACACAGCCAATGTAGGAGCGGGGAGAGATGGAGAAAAAAAGTGTTATATAGCCCCGGTGGGAGAAAGGGAGCGAGATAGATAGATATAGGTGGTATATGGAAGCGCGCGCGCGCGCGTGAACTCACGTTTGTTGTTTCTTTTATTTTTATGGCAGTGCGCGTGCGACATGCAAGGATAGTAGCCTCTTCCCCGGTTGCGTTTTTTTTTCGCTTTAATGACAAATGCCGAATTGGAAGCTGACATGATATGTTGCGAGCGAGCGAGCGAATGTTGGAAAAAATTTATGAATATAGGGAGGTATAACAATTTTTTGGCTGGAAGAATTCCGTTGCAGAGTGATTGAGTATCGTATACAAAAAATTTATACAGAGTGCGTGATTTGAAACAAAAAGTTATTTTTATTTGGACGCTAATGATATTTGTAAAAATATAAAAATCTTTACTGATAAATATGTATATCATTGCGTATAGTTAAAAAATAAGTAAGTAGTTTTTACAATTTCGTTCTCGATTCTTCAACATTTGTCATTAAAGTGAATGATGGTAAGTAATAATGTAATGGGTTTCAAGTACAGGTAGTAAGAGAAACAAAACGGATTAATAAAATAAGCAATGTTTGTACACAAAAATGTGTCAATATCCTTAACATTAGTCTGTGAAAATTATAATCATTCAAGTCGTCAGTGATATTGATACATTTTTAGTTGTGCGTGTGTTAAATAAAATAAATCATATGGTTAAAATTAAAATTGTTTTGTCCGAAAAATGGTCAACTAACTCCAAATATGTGCACTTTTGAAAAATTATATATATCTTTTTGTTTCTAGGATCTAAAAAACTGATTTTGATTTTCGAATTGATGAAAAAAGATTTTGATCAGGCCGATTGAAATGATTGTTCTAGAAGATATCTATATGAGAAGTCATTTGACGTGATCGAATAATGTTTTCTAATTGATAAATGATAAGACTTCATGTTTTAATGAAGGAGGTGAGAAAAAAAATTAAAAAATAAATATCGAGTGTTTTGCTCTCTAATTTTGAAGTAATTTTGAATGTTGAACACTTACGAAATCGCTTGATTCTCCTAAATGCTGCTTGTGAAACAGTGCAATTGAGACGAGAAATTATGTTATTATTTGTTATTTTGATTTTAAATATATAATTTATAAATAATGGACTAAATCTAATGGTTCTCGTCTCGCGATTAATAATATCAGATGTATATTAAATTAGTTCATCAATTTTGAACGCAATGTATTTTTTTTTTATATTCTTTTTGTCATTCTCCTCATTAAAAAAAAAGTGAGTGCGTTGACACATATTTCAAGGTAACGTTTAATTAGTTATTAAATGATTGACTCTATTTACAATTGTATAACATTGAATCTCTTCATGAACGATTAAATTTTGCAATTTATTTTGCACAGAAAAAAGTTTCATTTCATTTCTGTAATACTTTTTGAGACTTCTTTAAACTCTATTTTATATTTATTTATGTTTCATATGATCCACATCACAACATGCATGTTTCATTACGGTTTCTAGTTTGGTGAGAAAATAAATTCACTCACAAGTGAATACAAGTCATCAACGTTTTACGATAACCAACAGTAACAATGAAACACAAATGGTAATCTTGTGAAAACTTCTTCTGTGCATTAAAAATTAAGCTATTTACAACACACTTTACAAATTGTGCAATTGAAGACAACAAATTTTTTGATAATCGCCAATTAAATCGATTTCTGAATAAAGTCTTAAGCCAAATATGGATATTCTTAAGCAGTGATGATAAAATTAAGGCAACAAAAATAGCTAACAATGTTGAATATTTTTAGATCTTTATTGTGATTATTAATTCAACGTTAATGACTTCTCTTTATAAATAGCATGTTATCAAAACAATAACTCTAGAGAATTCATAACTTCCAATTAAATTATAATTGGAGCTTTTAGTTGAAAATTAATAGAAATCGATTTAAAAAATATTTTTGGACAATTGCTTCGTATACTTTCATTTATATCATTGCTGTAGTGTAAGAAAGTGTACAAGGTGTGCTATAATTTGCACAAAATAAAATAAAAATTACAGTACGTATCGTATCGCCAGAACAATAGTTTACCAAATAAATTCTTAAAGAAAAAAATATTTGAAATTTCTTTTTTACAATCAGAATCAAATCTATTAATCACGTATTCTTATTGTTCAATATATAAACTACCATTAAAACTTAAACAATGACTTAATATGTAAATGATTCTAAAAATGTTTATATACCACACTCTCGTGTTGAAGAGAATTCCGGCGATACGATAGAAAAGCCCACCGAAACTTACGTCACCTCGACACATCTCTTTCCCTAAAAAGCGACATACTACCACCAGCATCAAAAACACACTACCACCATGTCGTTAAAAGAAAGAAGAAAAAAAACCCTCATGTATATGTATCCCGCGACCACAAGCATTAGTCAAAAGCGTGTTAGTACGTACCGACGACATCGTTGTGATGGTATCCATTACCATTGGTCACGTGACCATTAGCCATCGTCGATGACGGGCTCGTGACGCTGCTGCTGCTACGACTTATACTCGGCGTATACTGCTGCTGCTGCTGCTGCTGCTGCTGTTCTGCGGCGCCCAGCACATTGCTGCGCATGTGATTTTTGTTTGGGGTCGCGGGTGGCGGGGCATCGGGAGGACCGAACAATCGTTTGTACGAGTCATTACCGGGCTTGTTGCGCGGCGTCTCGCTGCCGGCGCCGTTGCTCTGCGTTGACGAGGGAGTCTGCGCCTGGGACCTGGGAGCTGAGACATCGCCGTTGCCGAAGAAGCTCGAGCTCAGGGATGATTGGTTGTGCTGCTGGTTCACACGGCGAGGACTGTTCACCTCGGCAGAAGCGCCGAAGATGTCGCTGCTGCCACCGCCTGGGGGCTTCAGCACCCTGGTAAAAGACAAAAAGAGGTTTTAGATTAGATGAAGAAAATTTGGAATATTAGGTGATAAATGGCAGTCTGGTGACTAAGTTTTAGTGCTCTTTTGTGCTGTAGTCATTGGGAGAATATAGGGATGTATATAGCACTTAGATCTCAGATTACGTTGTAAATCGAGTATATACAAGGGTCGCCTGATGCATTGTACTTTTCGGCAAAGGATTAGTCATCTGCGTGTGGTACACATTTCGAAATGATTTGTGTAAGGGGTTGCTGCGCAGACACGTAGAGGGGACCGGGATATATATCTTTCAGTCTGGATTTAACTGTGAATTGCCTGGTGGAGGACTTTTGATGTTACTCATACTTTTTAAAGTTTTCGCTAAGGGAATTCGCAATTTCATCCGACTAATGTGTAACGCTTTAACAATATTTCACATAAAACGCCTAGCGTAATTCTATTTCTTCCGAGTATTTGATCGAAACCTTTAACCTTGGGAGCAGCACAAGCGCCTTTCAATAATCACGTTATACCCTGACTAAAATTTACTTCCCATTTTAATATTAATGCGTACGCTTATAGCTTTTTCAATTAATCGGAAGCGTTCTTCACGAAGCCCATTAGACGCTATTTCTGGAATCACGCGCGCGCTGCGCTATAGAAATTTCCATAAAAATCGACTTAGCGCGCGCGCGCGCGCGAGTCTCTCTCTTCCGAACAACAAGTTCTTTTATTCATGAATAGACGAACGTTATAGATCGTTGATAGCGCCGGGTGATAGATCTCAGAGGATTACGGGAACTTTCGTGCCGCTACTATACGCTCTACTATGACTTTCTTACGAAATCATTCTCTATCATTTTCTTTTTCTGGAAACGCAGCAGCAGCGCGCGTTATAAAAACATCGTTTCTCATACAAAAGGTTTGAACGTTCTCAAAGGCTGCGTGTGATGTTTGCTTCGTTATACATTAGCCGCGATTCATTTAACGTCACGATAAAGAAACCCCGAAAAAAGCTTAAGAAAACAAACAAGTTGAAGAAAAAAATCTTTATTTTGATTCAAAATCTCTTCCCGACACGTCGTAACTCTCGACTCCCTCGTTTTTCATCCTTTCCCTAAACACACACACACACACACACACACACACACACACACACACACACACACACACACACACACACACACACACACACACACACACACACACACACACCCGTTCAATACGTCGGAATGAATTACACTCGCTTCTTCTTCACACAAAGGATATCTCCTGGTCGTCTTCGCCGTCGTCTTGTACACTCCGCGCGTGTGTTTACCTTTCTTTAAGTGGCGCCCGTGGAACGGAAGCCCCGCTCATAAATTATGTAAATACGCTACTGCTACTGCCGCTGCCGGTTCTTTTTTCTTCCTCCTTATAGTGAAAAACTTGCAGCAACGCGCGCGAGGAGGGAAAAATATCGACGCACAGTAGCTAATAGTCTCCGTTTCGGGGAACCGAGTGCGCGAGTTGTGTTATTGAAAGGAAAAAGTATAATAAGTGTGCTTTTAAAGGCTGTTTTCGAATAATGTTATGCGCGCCGCTGTAGGGCTCGCGATTCCTTCATCGCGCTGTGAGATAGTATTCCTTTCGTTGTCGTTTTCGCCATATATAGCCTATAGGAATGTCGGGACTATGTTGTTAAATGACCTTGTATAGGTGGAAATATGCGAGTAACACTGAACTAATTAAACTATAATAAACGCATTTAAATGCTGTGGTCTACATTAAACATGAATTCGTCGAATCTGTGATATATAGTTTCAAGACCCTCTGCTCGATAAAGAATATTTATAATTTTCACACAACGCTTGTAGAAAACTACATCTTATATGAAAGCTGAAACAACGTATCCTGCCCCTCAAACTAGCAAAAAAATCACCCTTTAAACGAAAAGCACACTACAACCCCCCTTTTCACTCTCTCTCTCTCTGCACGCGCCGGCGTTCATTAGCGTAGCTAACGATTTCAATTAGGCATGTATACCAGCGCAATTAGTCGCGCGCCGCGGGCCATTCGCTATATACCTATACCGATCAAAGGACCTCTGCATGCGCGCACGCGTGGGAGAGAGTGAAAGTATATAGTTTTTGGATAAGAGAGCTGTATCTCCACGGGGTGCATAACGAGTTAGTATACGCTTGAGTGCGTTAAGCGAGCTGGTGCAGTTCTTGGAAGGAGATGCGTGAGAAGTCGTCGCGGTGTGGGTTACATGGAAGCTGGTACGTTGTTTCATCAGACCGCTGGATTAAACTTGCGGAGGTGGTTGAAATTCATAGTGAACGAAAGATTTTTGCCATTTTCAAATTTAACTCGATTTGGCTACTTAATACATTCAAAAAATGATAATAACTCCATTTCTTCACATCTCACTCTTTATACAGTCACCGTGACTAAAGCCATTCCGACGAACGTTCGGAATTTCAAAATACATAACTTGGAATGATTTTTTTCTTATGGGAGAAGAAGGTTCGCGGGACTTTGTGAAAAGCTCTTTCTTATAGCCATAAAAAAATAGCATTATAGAGAAATAGAGAGAATGGCAATTATTATTAGACCGTATAACCCGCTCGAATTACTCGATATAAATCACGTGCGTCGCGCGCGACAGCTCGATTTTCAATTCCTCGGTCTCAATGCGCGTCTACTATAAATCAAAGCCGAAAACGCAATCTCGGCTACTGTCGCGTGCAGCACTCATCCTCCATTACGCGCTCCGTACATACACACTCAAGCGACTCTGCCTTCTTACGCAAGGGCCGTCCCCGCAATTGCGAAGACGATCTCTCTCCCTCATTGTCTTGTCCCTCCTCTCTCTCTCTCTCTCTCTCTCTCTCTCGCTCTCTCTCTCCCTTCGTAATTGTTATCTCTGCGCTCGGCGGAAGCGCGCGCGACCGCAGGAAAAAGCCGGCCGATCGGTTTCCTTCCTCTCTCTCTCTCTCTTCAAGTATATATATATGTAACGTAATAAATTGCGATAGGTGCGCTCGATAAGTCAAGTATGTGTGTGTGTGTGTGTGTCATTGTAGGACGAGAGATTGTAGGTTGCTAGGACGGCAATTTTCTTCTTTTTTTTCCAAGTATAAGAAGGGTTTTACTTTTTTAATTTGCCGTAGATAAGTGTCGCATGCGTAGGGGAATTATTATTATACGACGCTAATTGGAGTAATGAGGCTACGGCGCTGATGCGTACGTATACGCGGGGGTATATATCTTAATTACGAGGTATTTATTTATTTTTTTTTTAAATAAAAAAGACACGCGTGAGGCGTAGTAGAGTGCTGTAATACAGTTCGGCGCGGGTGTATATAATTGGTTCGTACTTCCAAGACAAGACATTTCACTCCTACACGACTAATCGAAACCTTCTATATAACCGCACATCACTGAAAGAGAAAAAAACCCGTCTTGCCCATTTTCCTTTTTCTCCTGGCAGCAACATACATACCGCACGAAAATTTCTTTCACAGCTGCCTCCTCGAGATATATACCTGCACAGCTCGCGTTTCCTTCTCCACCCACAGCGGCAGAAAAAGCTTCGACTCCTTCCTCTCGAAAAATCCAAGTCCCGCAACGCTGCCGGCCGACTTTTCCGAATAAATATGAAGAAGTACGGGGGCCCGTTGTTCGCTGGGTGCAAAAAGAAGATGAAGCCGACGGTATAAGCAACGCTTCAGGAATTCTCTCTATAAATAATCGACGAGCGAGCTGCAGCGTCGGGGTATTTCTTTTGCAGCTGGTAACGGTTAGGTTTCGTTTTCTTTCTTGCCGGAGAAAAGAGAGAAGTTTTGTTGCTCGAGAACGGCTGTAGGTCGATTGGATCGGGTATTTTTGTATGTGGATGTGGATGGATGGTCACGAGTGGACACACGTCACATTGAACCTGAGCTTTGATGTTTTACTTTGGAATTGTGAGTGAGACGGATTAGAAGCGGTTTTAATGGCTGTAGAGAGGAGTATTTTTCTAATTGAAGCTGCTGTCATTAGTTCTAATTGTGAATTTTTATAGCATTATTGAGAGTTCAATGAATATAATATGAGTATATATCAAAATGTATATTAATTTGTTGTAAACTCGTTCGATTTACAATTACTTAGCTATCGTACAAAATCTAGTGAATATACCAATCCAATATACTACCACTATTGAATACCTCATTAAAACCTTCAACGTCAGGTCACTCACCCGTCCAGCAGCACACAAAAGGCATCAGCCGCGACAACCGCCACCTTCATTGCGCAACTTGGAAAAAAAAAATGAGCAAAAAACGAAAGAACACCAACGAATTGAAATCCAGCCGATTGACATTGAATCGCACCGCGCGGCGAGTGACTCGTGAAATCGAAATATCTCTCTATCTCTCTCCCTATGAGAATGGCCCGATTTTTCTCCCAGACGACGACGTTGGCGGCGCAAGAAAAGCGACTCGACCGTGACCGTGCAGCAGCAGCCGCTATGGCATAGCCTCCTGAGATTACATCTCGACGACTTTTAGCCGGTCGCGCTCGGCTGCCCTTTTCGCGCGCGCAGACAGACAGATAGACTCGTCGATATACCTCGCGCGATTTTCGAGGTCAAAGTGCGGTGGCGGCGGTGATGGCTTTTTGATTTAAACACTTTTTTGAAGGGAGAGAGAAAGATAGTGCGATGCTTTTACTTTTGATAAAAAGAGAGTCTCGTGCCGTGATTAGAAAGGAGCGTGAAAAGTTCGAGACGTACTTTCACGATGTACGAGAAAAAAGAAAAGGCCAAGTATAAAAATAGTGGCGGCGGTGATGGGAAAGAAAGAGTAGAGCGGTTCGTATATAAATGTAGAAGGATGCAAAAAAGTATATATAGCGGAACTTATATAAAAACGGTCATTTGCATGTTAAATTTATGTGTTTCCGTATAAAAAAAAAATCGTTTAGAAATTCAGATTTATCGATAAAACAAATAGACGACACGTGTCACCTGAAAGCATATCGCGTGACAGCCCAATAAGTCAATTTTATGTATAAAAACTATATCCTAAAATAATGTCACAGCCGTATAATAATGTCAAACCCCAGACTAATCAATAATATACAGCTCGCGCATAGGTACGTATCCATAATCTGTCGGGATTTATGGTAATAATCCGCCCTTCCATTCCGCACGCAAGAAGATTTCCGACGATTTTTTTGAAATTTATATTATGTTGAAGAAGGCGAAAAAAATAAACAACACGTATTTTTTTTATCAAATGAAAAGCCTTTTAAAGGAGTGAGCATCATTCCTAAAGTTTTCCCCCGAAAACTTTAATCTCAAGTTCTAATTAAGGTATATTCACGAACCGAAACAATGCATTATTCAATTTATTAATAAATACTAACATCGAAATAAAAGGTATAACTGGCACAAATTGATAATTTTGCAATAAACAAATTATTTCATAGGAATAGCAAATATAATACTCAAGTTTGGTAATTTTTTTTCCATATAACATTTCTTTTGTCACAGCGCGCTCTCGCACGCGACTACAGCCACCGCCGCGACGTCTCCTCCTTCTCCACCCTTCGTGTCGCCGATACTTTAAAAGACGGTTAAAAGATAATAGGGGTCGTACGACACTGGTACGACCTTTTATCCTCCCCGTCACTGCAGCCAAACGTTCATCATGCACACACGCGCACGCTCGCGAGCATCGATTTTGCATCCGTGTGGTGGAAAAATCGGGGGCAATTGCGCGCGAGTGCGACGAAGAGAATCGGGACAGGAACAGGATGCGCTGGTACGAGATAATGCGAAAGTCTATGTGTGTACGATTTACGGCGAGGCTCGGTTCTGTGATTGTACATCGAGAGAGAGAGCGAGAGAAGTCGCAAGTGCGAGGCGTTTTGTGCGCGGATATACATAAAGGAGCAAGTGTGAGTTGCGCTTTCGTTGTTCCCCTCCCGCGAAAGGAAACCAGCTGGATATTATTGTGTATACATATTTTTTGTTCGTCTTTGTTGGCCGGCGGAAGGAATAGGTGGCCTGGTTCGCCGGACGGCCTGATCAATTTATCTATTTCCACTGATAATAATATACACGCGCGTAAGGAAGGTTTTTCCAAACGGATGTTGGCGCTTTGTAGATAATATAATAGCACGCAACGGAATATTGTATATCGCTTTGATACACGTATATATAAATGATGAAATGAAAATTTATCCGAAAGATATTAGTCCGACATCCTCGTTAAAAAGTCTCTCTCGCGCACAAAGAGCCATAAACTTCAACTTGTAATAAGCGCAGGGGAGAATTACCGTGGAACACGACGACGACCAATATGCTCTCGTTCCGCGATAAAAAAAATGAACCTCTCGTTTAACCTTCCGAAAAACTCCCTAACCACACGCGAGAGTGAGCATATATGATAAACAAATAAACCGCGGGCTCTTTATTGCCAGGGCGCACGCCCCTCTCGTCAAATTAATGCAAAAACTCGCGTGCATTATACGAGTCCCTTTCCTCCGCCCTCGCGCGATATAAATCTTTGAAAATCTCTCTCAAAGTTCGCAAATGGCCTTCGTTGGTCTCGTGTGTCGCAATTAGGCGCAGAGGCGTCGTCGTCGCGGCCTACGAAGCACACACCCATAAGCGTCAGTACAATATATGCGAGTGAGAGAGAGAGGTTTCTCAGGGAAGGAGCGGAAGAGATTCTTAGCGGGATTCTATAGCTGTGCGACGCGGGATTGTCGCGCGCGCGCTCCTGAGTTTGTTAAAGTTGAAGAATGGAACAAGTGTTTGGCTGGCTGTGTGTGGAATGTAGGTGAAAAAATGAAGTTTCAAAGCGTGAGAATGGACATTTTTTAAAATATTATTATAAATTGTAATATAATGTAACGATTCGAGAATAAACGTCACCAAAATAGGTCCATGAAGATTTTATACAATGAATTTCGAACGTTAAATTAATATAATACTTGTTTATAAACGATCAGAAATACAAAATACGCGCTGTAAAATAAGGCTTCATTAAATTTACAGTTACACGCTGTATTTTGCAGATAATATTGAAATTACGTACGCTGTAGCCCAACGAACCGTAAACGTAAATATTTATCGCCGCATTACTCCGCCGCATACAAAAGACACACACACACATGTGCATACTCCACCCATCTACAAAATTAATTGATCCCAAAAAATGAAAACCTCATTTTAAAATGTTACACACACGTGTACATACAGTATAATCCTATACGAACAATGTTGAACGTCCTGTGCGAGCGCGAGTATCAATGTGCAGCGCATAAAACGCGCGTATATATACGAGACTTTTTCGAATATTAATCGGTTGAGAGAGAGAGAGAGCAAGAAGCGCGCTGCGGCTTTACGGCGCGTGCGCGGCTTTACGACCGGGGCTGCAGAGGAGGATTTTTACGAGCGGGATGTAACATGCGCGCGCATACGATAGGGTATATACACGCGTAGTTTTATAATTATTCGCGTGTACCTTGCGCGCATAGGAACTACGCGTAGAGGAAGAGAGAGGCGTAATTGGGTTTTGTTGCGAGGAATTTCCCGCGGAGGGGCAAAGGGTTCGCTGCTCGGCTGAGGGATAAAGAGGGACCTTGATATAAATAAATTGTTTCGAGGTTTATGATGGGAAAAGGTTTGCTAAGGTTACACTGGGCTCGAGTGTGATAAAACAACGTACAAGTAAGCGCGCTGTGTGTATTAGAATTACGTTTCTTGTTGATAAACAAAAAATCGGCGTGTACAGTTGTGGAACCGTTACGGTTTATTTATATACGTGCTGGAAAGGAAACGAGTTGTCCGATCGAAACGAACGCGCCAATAAACATCACGAAAACTAGAATGATCTCGAGATCCAATCCTGATAAGAATCAGACGTTTTTTTTTTTTTTTTTTTTTAAAATTAAAAAAATACATGTATACACATACATTTCTTAATTTTCGACTTCCTAAAAAGTTTGTATGAAGAACTCTGCGCTTGACGCACGTATAAATCGTATTTATTATCGAAAAATAAAAATTTATATTATTTTCACTCTACTTAATTCCTTTAACATTTCACGGCATGTAAAATTTTTCATCAAACCGATCGAAAATCCGTCTCCAACAGCGACGCATATACAATCGACTCTGCGCACGCATCACTGACGCAAGCTATAGAAGCCGAGCCGCCCACGCACGCGTCGGCATTGTCGCGAATAAATAATATCGGTTCTACGAAAATCTCGGTGAGCGAGCGATGATGATGATGATTTATATCGGAAATGTGTGCTGCACGCAGTCCTCGTTTTGTCGATGTCAGGATTTATGATACCTGGGTGTTCCGGTCAGTCCGGTGTCGACGAAGGTCAATGCTGCAGAAGTGGGAAGTACTTACTCGGAGATTATGATAATACTACAATATATGTATATTTTTTTTGTCTTGGCTTTAATCGTGGACGACGATTGATTGGAACAAAGTATTATAGAGACGTTTTCCTTTTACGTTGACGCGCGCGGATCGTTGACGAAACGAGCAGCATTCTCAATAATTAAGATGCAGAAGGCGCGGATAAGGTAACAGAGATGACGCGCGGTTTATTATTGTTGATGCAAATATAAATATCGCGTCTCGGTGCGATCTCGGAACAATAATCAAGCCTACACACAGCCTCGTTATATGCGTGCCTCTGCGAGTGTCATTTTCAACTCGACAACTCCCGTTCGACGCTGCTCCGATCAGATAGCGTGCAGCGGCAGTTGCTTATCTCTCGGGCAGTTGAAATCTCGCGGATCGACGTATATAATCGCCGCGCCCAAATTGGAAAGCGCTACGTGCGTTCTTTATCTCCGAGATTAATGAAGGTGAGAATACTATACGCTAATGAAGGAGAAGCGCGACCGCAATGCGAGAAAACCGAGTATGTGTATATATTAGGGTCGGCAGTTGGCGGACGCGGAAAAATGAATGTTTCATGAACCGCGATTCCACGAGTCATCGTGCGGGGGTCACGTATATAAGTGAATTTTCTGATTAGCGCCGGCGCATTGTATATTTGGAACGATTTGAGGAAAAGTAAAAAGCTCAGCCGAAAAGAAAAGAGAAAAGGGTACGAACAATATGATTCCCAAGGTGTACATTTCGAAAATCCCGCTTTCCAGAAAAAGAGAGAAAAATCTCTATAACCATCCGGTACACTGAACTCGAAAACCATCGCACGCGACACTTTCCTACCCTGCGCGTGTACTAGTATACACAGCAGCGGAGACGCGATCAGATAAGCCCCGAAATTGCCGCGCGC
>JAPYZO010014623.1:0-11114 GCA_030522905.1 Torymus flavipes
TCGGACCTTCTGAACAAGAATATAACAGTCCCGAGCCCGAATTCCAACATGAGAAAAAGGATTTTTTCCGATGCGGTCAGATTTTACATACTGCAATTCGATCTTCTCGGAAATATCAAGGTCTTCCTATCAAAATAGGGGTTTTGGGACCTTCTGACGTTTTATAACGTGTTCCGCATCGTCATTGAGTAATTACCGATTTCTTATCCTCCAAACTTCTCTCTCTCTCTCTCTCTCCCTCTCTTCCGACTTTGCGCGCACGTGACTCGAACTTCACCTCGCGTCTCACACACACACACACACACACACACACACACACACCCATCCGCACGATCCAGCAGCTACCGTGGAGAAAAGCTCGTGCTCTTGCACCTCGAAAAACAAGGCACCCCCATCTCAGCTACATTTACAAAACTATTTTCGTTCAAGAACTCGGCTGCTGCTGCAGTGCATTCCCCGAGCACAGGCAGGCCGGATTCGCGTTGCATTAAACAGGAGCCACGTCTAATTTCCCGCGGCGAAAGTTAGCGGCAACTATTCCCATTAGGTAGTTTCGGCCTTTTTGTGCCTCCTGCGCCGCGGAGAAAGAGGGAGAGAAAGAGAGAAAGAGAGAGAGAGAGAGAGAGAGGGAGAGAGAGAAAGGAAACTCGTCGTGACTTGCTATAACGCTGTTTTCATGTGTGTGCGATTGCGATGGGGGGTAGGAAGGAGCACAGCAGAGGTAGGGTAAACTTTACGCATTTAGCCTGTCGGCGGATGATGGTGGAGGGAGGGGCAGTGCACGCTTTATGGATCCCAGGCAAGAAAATTAATTTTTCCAGTGAAATATTGGACAGAGGCTAGAGAGGGATAGAGGTATTTAATCGTCGAGCTTTTGAGAGCTTGAGTCAACAATGTTCTTTATTGGCAGTAGTTTTTTTTTTTGCGGAAACTATGGTACATAAGGTTATTGAAAAGTGAAACATTTATTGTGGAGTCGTCGTTTTTTAGGCATTATTTTTATTGAAAATTATGATAATAGTTTCAATAGAAAATTATACAAAGTATTATATTATACTGACCAATAATTAGTAAACTTCTTTCAACGATGAGCTTCGCATGCCACCATTTTTTGTTTACGATTTAGCAATGGGATAACAAAATTAAGCCTTAAGACGTTAGCGTTACCATTGAATATCATCCATTTTTCAATTGACTGTGTATTTGTTATATTTATCTAAAATTAAGAACGGGCACGTTCTTCGAACAATTATCTTTTCTTCGATCATTTTAAAAAAAATCATCTTTATTTGTAAATTCATGGACTAAAGAAGAATTCTTATTTATTACAAGATTACAATTTTTCTGTATGTTATATTATACTTTACTTCCCTCAAACATTCTAGACATAATTTTTTTTATAACAAAAAACATTATTTATCCCATCAAACAACGTAGTTCCGCTTACAAGCGTAAAAAAAAAAATCATGAACACTTCTGTGTCTCGCACATGGTGGCATTGTTTGGCAGGATCACAGGCTCCCCCTTACCGCGGGACCAGCAGCCGGTGCTCATTAATCTCCGACTCCTAGGGACGCCGCCCGTCGGCGCAGTCAATACCGGGTTTCAATCATGCCAACGAGCCGGTGACAGTAGCCACTAAGAGACCGGCGCGTGGATATCTAATAAACGGAAACTGTTGAGCCCATGTGTCATCCATCCATTACCTATTCAGTATTGCACGCGATGCGAAGAAATTGACGAATCACCTACCGATATGACGGTTATTGTCTACGTCGGGCTTCATTATCGGCGGTTACAAGTCACTATTCCCAGATAATATTGTAATGATGGTGATCGATTAGAGGAACATTGATAATTGAATTTTCATTATTTTTTCTACACCTATAGGTATAGATTTTCTGCAACTAAGTGATAGAGAAAAGAAAAATATGTACAAGTATTAAACTATATATCCGAAAACAATGAACACTATATATCTAGCAAAGCGTAAACCGACAGTATTCGATATCATCGACATCGTCACAGAAAAAAATTCCTCCTCCTCCGCATACCCGGAATAATCATTATTGTCAACTTTTTCTATAACAGAAAAGTTACCCCGGGGCCGGCTTACTCCAGTAAGCCAAGCCAAAAATCATCCGTTATTCCCCTCACTACGACTAACGACGACGCCGACGACGAAGCTTTACCGGCTCAAAGGAACCCCGTACGGCATAAATTTTCCCCGGGCCGCATAGAATCAGAAATCTATAAAAACTTCCGCAGCTGGCAATATATATACATATATATACAAACAGCAGTAAATTCGATTTACGGCGTTTCGCGAGTTTTCTCCTACACGCAACAAGCTCGCCCCCGAGATTTATGATTATGACGATTAGTTTCTGCAACACTACGCGCGGTTATACGATATTGTAACCTTTATTTGCGCGATTTCTTCGCAAGCCATACACACCTACATCGCGCGGGAGCTTTGTAATAACGAGACAGTGAAAAATGTAGGATTTTTCATTGTCGCAACTGAATATGGTGGAAGGGTCGAGGGGATAATGCGTTTACTACGCGCGACCAAGTATGCCTCGTATATATGAATGTTACTGAAAATCGGGTAAAGATTTTTTTTTTAATTGTTTAGCTTTTTGCACTTTTATTTGCGTTTTACGATGTACACGTACGTGTACGTTGCGCTACTGTAAATACGGAACGTACTCGCGATGGTTATTTATTATTTATGACAGCGAAAAACTAGAGGGAAACGAGGTGACGCTTCGCTCGGGTGCTCAAATATTTGTGTGATTTTTGTATAAGTGTAGTAGCGGGCAAAAAACGCGTCGACAGGAAGTTTGAAATATTTTGTGAAAATGTAATTTTCCTTATTAAACTTTCTCAAAGGAAAACTTTGTGGTGGGAAAAAAATGAGATTTACGAGATCAGAAATAGTATATTATATGACGTAATGAGGGGAAAAGTAACTCTTGATTTCCGCGAGTGGATTCACTATGATCACCCGAGGGAATCAACGACTTTTTTCCCGAGTTACATATCTATAGAACTTTATTCCCATCTCAACTGTGGATACTTTTTTTACTTGGAAGGTACCGTGGGACCGAATGATGCGACGTTGTAAATGCAGACGGCGGAAAATATTTGTCGGTCCGTCTGTTTTCTGCGTGAATGCATTAGAACGATCATGCATACGTTATAAAAGTAGGTGTAGAATAAAGAGAATAGACTGTGTTCTGTACCAGCTTTTCCGCGGCACAGTAGCGAGTGCTTTAATCTTAATAAGCCGTTTAAATTTCACTGTAATATCATTAAAAATAATACTTTTAAAAAATGTCGCACGTACGTAATCACACAGTAAAATTATAATTTTTAATTAAATACAAATTTTAAGCAATTTTAATGCATTTTAATTAAATTATATTTTTATACACACTCACACGCATCCATACAGACATTTTCTAAAAATAGTGTATTTCGATTCTATATGTATTAAATAATAATACTACCATGTATTCACAACAATTTCTTTTTACTATTACAAAGCCCCCTCTGTTAGAAAACAAAATCTATCCCTCCAGTTGCCGAAAATTCGCCCTCGTCAATCACACGCCCGTGTCGGCCCCTATAATCCCGGGATCATCGCAGCGCGCGCTTTTTATCTCGAAATCGAAAGCCCAGTACCGAAGTATAACGCAATCATATTGTCGGAGCGTCAGCGTCGGCTGTACACGCACGTGGCGTTTATCATGTAACAGCTTGCGAAACGCCTGGTGGATAGGTAAATCGTTGTGCGCGCGTGTGGCTGGTGGCCGGGAACACAACTATCCTCGTAATAGTCGCGCCAAAATGGATGTTGACTCGAGATTGGAGAGAAGGAGGTATTGGAATTTTTAGGAAAGGAGGAAGGTCAGGCTGGGAGTGATATTGAAAGGATTTTTAAATGAAATTAAATAATTTTCGGTAGGGCATGAGAATTGCGTGTATTTAATGTTCTTAATGAGAATAAATTGACGTCGGAATATTCAATAAAATTAATACTAGCGCTGTAATACTGAGAAATTTCTCATTAGCGACCTGTTTTCACTTTACAATAAATTCCAATATTGTAATGTACTGGGAGCTCTTTATTCAATGATAATTTTGATATTAACTGGGCTATGGTAGCTTTTGCCCGCAGTAATAGAGTTATCATGATTCCATATCAGGCGTAAAGTGTTGTTTTTACTCCCTGTTGTCAGGGAGTAAAACGCCACATGTACTTCCTCCTAGAAACCGCCACGCGCATGCACGTTTCCCTACCTTTTTCCCGGCTACTGCGCATTGCTGTCCTCGCTTCGCTCGGGTCGCCAATCACTGCAAGCAGCACTACTCGGGAAAAAAGTAGACACGTAAGCATACGACCCTGAAATCAGGGGATTAAGCACAAATAACTTTCCGCCGGGCATCCGAAAAAATTCGGAGAGCGATGAGGGCTATGAACAACTGCGAGTTGTTGTCATCAAGCCCGAAAACACATTGGACTTTCGGAATTGATGGTAGTCAAGTACAACCCTGCTCATAGCCTAACTCTTCTTCACCTTTCGTACACTATTTCTTCTCGGTCCACTGCCTACTACCCGCACCACTAATTTAACAAGAATTTTCAGGGCCATCCACGCAATCAGCAATCCCAGCAGAAGGACAGCCAGAACGTCAAGTAGGAGATATTGGTACCACGAGAGATCCATTGAGGGACTGCGCGTGAGCTGCGCAGTAGCAGGCGAATCTCGGTTGCGGGCCACGTACTCTACCCAGAAAGCTGCCTCCTCGAGCGGTGGTATGGGCCGCTCGCGAAAAGCGACGGATAGCCGCTTGGCGCGATCGGCGTATCTGTAACAAAGGTGTGGAAATTATTGATTTATTATGTGCGTTCCTCAAATGAAAACAGTATTTAGAAACGTTTTTACCCAGGATCATGAAGAATTTTCTCCAAAGTTCTCATTAAGCTATTCTCCGTGATATCTTGATATTTCAAAATAATCGCCAAACCTCTTTCCTCGAGCAGAGGAGCATTAGTCAACTGATCACCAAAGAACGGAATGACTATCATGGGAACTCCGGCGTGAACGGCTTCAACGGTACCGAGCATTCCACCGTGTGTTATGAAGAGTTTCATGTTTGGGTGATCTGTGCAGAAATCAGAAAGTCGTTTGAGCCACAATATTGCCAATTCTTATATTAGATTCACAGAACGGAATTTAAATCAATTTTCAGAAAAATAAAGTTTAGAAAATCAACCCATTTAATCTGATTCAATGATTCCCTTTTATCTCAAATTCGACAATATCAAATCAGCCAACATCTTTGTCCATCGTTTTTTCATTACAGCCATGCGATCGGCAAATGAAAACCCAATGGCCACAACTTCCTCAGCGTTACCACCTCGGCCCTCCCCTTCCACTCACACAGAGACAACTTTCGTTCTTACGTAAAACGTCGTTCTGTGGTACCCATTGGACGATCCTCACGTTCTTGGGCACCTCCTCGAGCACCTCCTCGCCCCACTTCATGAGCACCCTGTACTCGGGCGCCAGTCTTGCGAACGCCCCGAGAAAGGCTCGCCTCTGGCGTGGCGATTTCGGCCTGAGCATCGAGCCAAGGCATAAGTAGATGGTTCCTCCGCTACTTGCCGCCATCCAATCCGCCAAATCCTGCAAGCTCGACGCGCGTCTTTTTATCGCCTTAATTCCGACGCGACAAGCTAGCACGGAGAAGTATAATCGAACCAATCGGCCGGTGGCCTTTTGTACGTGAGAATGGCTTCTATTCAGACCGGCGTTACGCTGTGTCGTGGGCTCTCTAACCACTTCCTACTATATACGAGGCGTGCTGGCGGTGAATTATTTTACGCGGATGGTTTTACACGGATGGATTAGCATCTTAGGCTGAGAGAGGGGGACATCAATTGTGGCGGAGGTGTAAGTTCTATGGGCAGATGAAGAGGGGAGGAGGCGAGGCTATGTTTGGGATTCCTGACGAAGGCGGCAATCATCTACGTGGGAGCGTCTTTTAATTTTCTCCAGGGGATCGAAGGTCGTTTCGTTGGAAATCCAATAATGGGGAGGGAAAAAATTCTATTTCTTTTCTCGGTCTGCTCGAGAGATGGAAGGGTTGATCTAACTTTCTGGTTTTGCTGAGATCGAACGTAATTTTCGCCATGGGTTCGTGATTGCAATGGTGATCTCAATATTATTTATATATAACTTTGCTTTAATAAATTACGATAGTCAAAAAATGACGAAACAAATGAAGAAACTCACATCAGGCAACGGTTTTGACGGCCTCACATGCAACCCTGCCACCTCCTTGATATTCGGCGTCAGTGGCCTGGCATACTGATTGACAAAGTGCGAGTTCACCAGGATCAAACTCGCATTCTTTGCTATCTCGCTCAACGATGGCATCTGTTCGCCGAAATGACGCCTCACTACTTCTTCGCCCCTCCTTGCGTAGTACCAATACAACAGCTTGATACCTACGTAATAAACGGTATTGCATACCCTCTGCAGAAGGTCCATGTGTGAGGGGTTGCCGGAAGTTGTGCCCGGGATGTACGAAGGATTGTCGGGACTGCCAACGCGGTCAGACAGCCAGGTGGACAAGGTAGAGGTGCGCAGCAGAACCAGGCTCGCGTTAAATTTGACAACGAAGCCAAGGAAACAGTCCGCGTTGAACATCTCCGTGATCACCAGGTCGTAGCGATCGTTGGAGGCGAGCAGCTTCTGAACTGCTGGGTGGGAGAGACTTTCTATGCAGATTTGGTCCAGGCCTTTGCGAAAGAAGTCTGTTTGGAATTAATTGAGTGTTCTTGTAAAAACGAAGTTTGCAAATAAAAACCAAAGACAAATGAAAAAATTAGAATTCAATAATAAAATGCCACTGGTATTTGACTGTCAGAATTATATATGTATAAAGCATATAAGGGGATATAATTTCTCTAGACAAATATTAAAACAAAACAATCATTAAGGTGAGTTATTTTGAAACTTGTATTCAAAATTAATGTATTTTACATTATTTTTTTATTTTAATAAGTAATATAATGAAATTTCTCCAAAGAATGCAGTGCATACGCAAATGTTACTTCCCACATTTTACATACGATGTCTTTCTGAAATAAATTAAATTTACACTTGTGTATTTTACATAATTAATTAATTAATGAACAGTACGCGTACCACACAATTAACTAGAATATTAGAAAACTTTTATTCATTGTGTTATATAACTCTATCAATAGAAAGTACGCTAAAAAATCACGGGGGTACCTGCCATGGTCAAAATACTCGGCCTCGCCACCACAACGTCCGCGTCCAAGCTGTGAACGCCATCCAGCTTATCGACGGTAATGCTAACATCGTGATAATTCGGCGGTGGCGTCTTTTTCGGAAAACGACTCAGCACCGTGACGTCATTGCCGCGACGCGCCAACTCTTCGAACAAAACCTCGGCGAAGTCGAAGTGGCTCTTGCCGTTGTACGGCATGAGTGCTAGGATTCGGAACTTTGCACGAGCGTCTTGCACGCGGATGGCGAAGAGGATGATCGCTATGGCTGTGCATTTTAAATTCATCTAGAATTCAATAATATCACTTTATGATGTTAATTAATTTTTGTCTCATATGATGGTGTGAGAAAAGAAAATATCGAACCTAATAATATTGTACCATTATTATTATTGGATTACAATAATATTGTACCAATATTATTATTGAGTTGTAATAATATTGTACGAACGTTAGGAACCATAATTAAAATGAATATATTATATACACAAATCGGTGTCATTCAATAACGTGGAAGCGTTTTCCATCAATACAGGTACACTTTCAAATCCCAAGCTCATTTCGAAAATTCGCCACTCGAAATTCTCATCCATACTCGGCTACCCTATACCCACCCGGCATTATTTATAAACGGATTACTCCATAATTCCCGCGGCCACGTAAAACATTTTGGTTAACGACCTTTCTCGTCAAACGTAATACTCTATAGGCCAAAATTAAAAAGACCGAATCGTAATGTCATCAATTTGTAATAGTCGAACTCAGCCGTACACGTGTGGAATAATGTTTAATTTAAATGGACGTATCATACAATAATAACTCTATTATGAGCGCGATCGTGTAATCTTGGTAATGCGATGCAATGACGGCTAAACTTTGCAAACGTGCTTATTGTGGCGATATTTCAGGTAGCAGTGAGCGATTGAGAACATGTGAGCTGCAAGTATATGCGAAACAGGGAACAAATTATCAAAGGAAAGCTCCGGAGCGATTACAATTTAAAAAGAAAACACGAATAAAAATCTAACCATTGGTATTTTAATATCAATTCTGGTAGATAATTAACTATATTTTATAGCTAACGTGTTAATTAAATGAACATATATTCAGCCGAAGTCATGATACAAAAATAATATAATTCATCTGAAAGTTTTACTTTTACTCAACATACCTATTTTATGAAGTGTAAATACCATAATTTATTTCTGATTGGTACATAATTATGAAATAACAAGCAACGTGCGTTTTAGCCAGAAAGTTGACTCAAAAATAGCCAACTATGGTTCAAATTTCTACCAGGGAAAGTGAAGGAATAAATTTAATATTGATTATAGCAAAAGCGATTTCTCACTGATGCTGTGCTTCGATAAAGTTGGTGTTGCTTGGTATATAAACTTGTTTCTAGATTCTTCTATTCCAATAATGAAGTAAGTATTCGTCTATTCATTTATTAATTTTCTATTATAGTACAGTGAATTATATAGTTTCAGCAATGATACTCAATTATTGTCTAGTTATCATTGCTTACACTATTTTTATAAACTTAATTATCCGGTCACTTAATTAGTAATATTAAGTAATCAAAAAACTAAATAACTAGACTCTACAAATATTCAATACTTAATTAACAATTTGAATTTTCTCATTTTACATTTTTAGGTGTATTAAAATTTTTAATTGTAGCAAAATTATCAATTTTATTTTTGTTTTTATTACTTTGCCTTAATATCGAAAATTTAAAATACTAAATGAGTGGAAGCTACTATAAATTTATTTGATAAATATATAATTAGTGATTCATTACCAGAATAAAGCAGAACAGCAATGACTCTTGACAATAATAAATGTATATACTCTAAGGCCAATAAAATTGAATGCAAATCCCATCTACTAATACGAAAATTTTAATCTTAAATGAAGACAAAACAATGTTTTCTCGTTGTTGACAATCCGCAGCGACCGTCGGTCAATCTGAAAATGATACGACTGACAGTCGCAGTAGCCTCGTCCATTATCGCGTGAAATTAAAAAAATCCTGCACGCAGTCGCAGTCGAGGTCGATAGTATAGCAGCAGCGGCAGCAACTCCTCCACGCGAAAAGAAATTATAAGATAGAATGAGGAGCACGTGCAGTGCTACGTGCGCAATAAAACGTACAGACGAGTAGGGGGGGGGAGACACAAAGAGAAAAACACGAGTTTCGTAACATGCTCTGCGAGTAACGTCATCTGGCCGTTGCTGTACAGTTCGTGAGAGAGAGTGGGGGGGGGGGGGGAATTGTGCATCATTGGTATTGAATTTAGCGCCTCGGCCTGAGACAATGATCTAAGTTGGTATAGATTTGCAGTTGAGCGAAATTTCATTAGAGAGGTTTAAAATGATCACAATAATGTTTTGTAAGAATTTGTTCGTTCCTTGTTACGTATATAAAGAGCATCCCAACGTATAATAATTTAGTTTATCATAATATATTAAACGTCAGCAAATAAAAGCAAACATTTCAGAAAGTAAATTAACAGTAAAATAAGCACCAAAGTTTTTCATGGATATTAATAGATGAGCTATAAATATTTCTTTAATCCACACTGGCGTCTCATGAAACTTATTACTTCGATAATGCGGCCGCACCTCCAGCTGTTTACGATCTTATAGACGAAAGTTTTCCGGGGCGGGGGAGGATCGCTGTAACGTGCAACACACGTACGCGAAAACAACATTTTTCATAATGATCACTCGGGACCGTAATGTCCAAACGGCTGAGAGCTTCGCAACGTGAAGAACAATATCGGGGGGACGATAAAACTTTCACCTCCTCGAAATCGTCAAAACCCCAATGCGCCTCCCTCCGCGAGAAAGTCAAGCAACGGCCAAGTTCGCGCGTGTGATGAGCGTGTGCTCGAATCAATCGAAACTTTTACCTCGCTTCGGTACGATGGATGTATACAAAGGGAATGCGAAGTGAAGGAGAGAATAAAGTGCACTGCGGGCGTTGAAGACAAATGGTTAATAATAGATCGCTGTACTGGTACTGTTGGTAATAATAGGTTTAATTATAATTACAGTTAATATATACGACTATATAATAGTTATAACTAAATCGTGTAGTAGTAAAAAGTATAAAAAAGTTTTTCTCAAGCATATAGGGTAAGCTATTGAAGTAGAAAGAGTCAAACATGGTAAGACCGCCAGTCACCATTTTCCACAATAATTTGTAAATGTATTATCTCACGTATAAATAATGAACTTACGCTAAATATGCCTATACGTAAATCATACCAAAAATCAAAAAACATCACACAACCCATGAACACCGCACGTAAGCCCATTTTCCCTTTCATAAAAATATCTACGCATCCGTAACGCGCATCGCCGCAACCAATAGCGCGCAAAACAAAGCCCAGCATCTCTTAGCCTCGACACAACACCTCTGGTACAACCTCGCTCAAATCCCCTCCAGCGTGTAAACAATTTCATCGACGCTCGCATCGGCTACGTGCACACAGCCACGTATACCAGCCGGATAAAATGTGGGTAATGACACTCCGTACGCGAGCGCTAGTCCCCTGGTATAAATACGTCCGGTCGGCGCCTTAACGGCCCCATAAAACGCCGCGCTAAATTACCGCGCGTCCATAGGGGGACTAAGCCATACGCGTATAGCGCCGAATTCGAGCGAACACGCTCGCGCGTAAGAAGCCGCTGCTCCGCAGCAGCCAATCGCTCCGAGTGGACGTATAAATTTGGCAGTACCGAGAGAAAGAGAGAGAGAGAGAGAGAGAGA
>JAPYZO010014637.1:0-17072 GCA_030522905.1 Torymus flavipes
GCGAGGGTTGTTGAGGAAGGTGCGACTTTTTTCGTAGCCGAGAGGTGTGTAAAGTGGGTGATGGGTCGGGTATAAAGTGGAAAGATAAGAGGGGAAGGAAGGTGGTGGTGGTTGTTTGATATTTGTATTCTTATTGTGGTTCTCGGTATTTTATGCTGTGCGACATGGATTCTATACGGTTCCGTAAAATATTCGATAAATCGGTACTTTATAAAACGTTTTATTAAATTTGCACAATATCTTAGGTAAACAATGAATTTACACAAAAAAAAATGATCCTTTACGTTGTTCTAAGCTCTGTTACACCAAATCTTACGTAATCGTCTCTTACGTAATCGTCATTGACTTCAAAATAATTATATTCTTACTAAAAAATCTCCAAAAAACAAAATGCAAATTTGGGTAGCAAAATTATCACTCGACCCCTGCAAACAGAAAAAAAAGAACCAATTAGTCACGCGCGCCCCGTAACGTACACTTGCGCGGTTGCGCGACACCGTTCCCATATCCGCGCGTCCAGCAGCGAAAACGCGACGTACGTGCAGAGCGCGCGAGAATCGTGGCCTTCGCGCGCCCGATGCACCAGAGAGATTACGTGGCCGACGAAAACACATAATGTCCCAAAGGCCTGTCGTACATTTCCAGAACGAGTCGTCGTCAGGTTCGTGCCGCGATGATGATGATGATGGTGATGGCGTCTTCGTGGTTAGGACACGAGGAGGAAGGTCTAGGTCTCTTCGTGGATTATGGTGCGAGAAAAATTGCGGTCGCGGGTGAACTTGGTTGATGCAGGTTTTCCGTTGCCGTGGTGGCATTGTTCTTGATATATTGTTGTATATATAGCAGGTGTTCTTTTTGTTCATCAATTCAAGATTATAACACAAATGAAAAGTTTCGAAAATTAATTTTCTGTAAATAATTATAAATACTTTGAAGTATAGCAGTCTTAGTAATCTCAAGTATCTAACCACGCCTGTTCTCCTATATTATATACTAAATTTTTACATTCAACAACACAGTACAATAAAAATACAAAAAAAGAAACACTGCTGCCAAGGGCATTCTCAAAAACCCTTCCCCACATTACACCCATAATCACAGTCCTCTCAACACACACACACACACACACACACACACACACACGCACTCCTCATACTTATATCACCCACTCGCTACTCTCAGATCGCAGATCATATTTATCGGTGCAGCGTGCGCGTTAGATAAGACCGGCAATTAATACTCCTCTCTCTCTCTCTTATTCCACCCCCTCAGGCCTATCTCTCTCGGATGGCACCTGTGCGGATTTACAACGGATCCGGTTAACGACGCGCGACTCAGATTACCCGGGGCGCAGATCTGCCGCCGCCGTATAACCTTGAGGAGGAACGGCCCCGACCGCGCCTATACACCGGACCGTCCCCCTTGCTACAGCAGATATCATCGCGAGCTGTGGTTATGCATTAGGCTTCTGGCGTGAGGAGGAGGATTGGAATTGTTTAGAGGGAGGTGCTGATTGAATGGTTGTTTAGGTGGAGCGCGTGTGTATGTGAGGAGGAAGTGCGGGTGGAGATGTGTGATAGGTGTGATTGCTGGTGATGGGAAAGTGTGAGGATAATAAGGCAGAGGAGTGTATATAAAGTGGATTTTTTTATAGCGAAACGCTGGGAGAGCTGGTTTAGAGTGATTGGTGATGGTTTGATGTATAGGAATTTTCAATGAGGTTCAACGAAGAAGCCTCGAGCTTTAAAATCTGAAAATTTGATTTGATAAATACTGTATTTTGTACTCGTTTTTCACTAAAGAAGGGAGAGTTGAGATTTCCTATAAATGTTAATGTAATAACCGGATAACAGAAAATCAACTGGAAAAACATGATTGGTTTCGGTTACCAATTAATTGTTAAAAATGCCCCATCTGTTCAGCATAGTAAGATAAACCAATACGCATAAATAGGAACATTTTTAACCAATTACTGGTGACCAAGAATTTTTTCCACGAATCAGCTATATTTTCTCTAGAATTTAATCAAAAACAAGTTTTCAAGAGAACACTTCAAAACCTAGCTACTCCCCGTCTATACGCCACGATAAAATTAATTCAAATCCCGCTAAACCATTTCATAAGAGCGCTCACACAAAGCTAATCTAAATCCTCACTCTCGCAATAAATCGCAAAAGTCGCGGTGTACACGCGCCGGCAGCTAATTCTATTAAAAGATGAAAAAGCCGCCTCCGTATAACTCCGCGGCTAACTCAATACACATAAACACGAGCGCGTGCGCGCATCTTTCTCTCTCTCTCGCGATTGAGATAGCGCGTACAGGAAGTCGTCCCGTCGTCGATTTATGGGGCGAGTAGCGAGCCGGCGCGTGTGGGTCGCCTATATACTCTGCACAGTTCGATCTATCGAGAGAAGGAGAGGAACGGTAGCTCTATACTAACGATTCCGTCTGCCCGCGGTAAGCCGATATATATATTTCGCGGCGATTAATCGATTTATTCGATCGCGAGAGAGAGAGAGAGAGAGAGATCCGGGAAAGCGACAAGGTACGTGCGCCACCTGCACAGACGCGTGGGTGCAGCGGAAAGTGGAAACGCGCGCTTCTCCTTTGTCGTCGTATATAGTTGCGCGTAGGCGGTGTGGAGATGCAGGTTGCGATGCGCGTGCGCAGGTCTTCTTACCTCAAAAGTCCCGACGACGACGCGAGTCCTCCCTATTTCCGGATAATGTTGCACGCGCGTTGCGGCTTTCAGCTGTATTTAAGCGGACAGGATGAAAAACGGAGAGGATAATTTGCGACGATGCGCGCGCAAGTGTGCATTATCGCGTGCGCGCACGCGCGAAAAATATATACCTGTTTAAGAGAGTTTTTGAGAGAGAGAGTGAGAGAGATCTTGCGGTAATCGAAACGCGTGTAAATTACGTGTTGGAGAGGCGCGCGCGCGTTGGAGAGGAAAAATGTGCAAAGTGAGCAGAAAATTGCAGGATGTGGGATTCGATTATTTAGGATTTTTGCCATTGACGCACGCGCGGGGGAAATTAATGTGATTAGGGGTTTGAATGGGCATTATTCTATTACACATGTAAAAAGGAAATGGAAAGTAAGGATCGACGTAATTAATAGTAGTGTCTTAGAAGTAGAATGTATCGTCATTTATATTTGTACACCATTTAAAAGCTTTCTGAAAAGTCAAAAATAATCGTTCTTCTAACACCGACTACTTCCAGCCCGCCAGCACCAGCTGTAACAGACCTCGCATTTGTTCTACACACTCTACACCAGGGTATTTTTCTGCATCTCGCGAGAGAGAGAGCGTGCGCATACCGGGAGAGCTCACGACGCTTCTCCGAAGGCGCGATGGCTATTGACGCGACACGTATAGAGAGCGCTCGCGGAATTAAATATTCCATCGGATATACACTGGCGGCTTGCGGCCCACCGGCTGAATCCTGCTGTTGCAGTGTAGTACGATCTGCGGCGTGACCGGTGCGGATGAGTTATGGCTCTGGAGGTAAAAATAAATGTTTCGACATTTATTTTCCCTTGAATTTTAAAGTAAAGAAATAGTGGAGCTCCTTTTAAAAAGTGGAGTAAGAATTACTGAAAGAAGGGCTAAATACCCCCTTTAGATGCAGAAATTGGTTTGATATTACGAGGACACAAGTACCTATGTCAGTGATAATCCTAAAAATAAAAATGATTATCACAATGAGACGTTATAATTATAAGAAACTGTCAAAACCAAACAATATAAAAATAAAACTCAGGATAATTTTCCAATCACACAAAGCATTACATACAAAACAATTACACAAACAGATACCCATCGAAACGCATAACAAACCTCTTAAACACACAGACGGTATATCTCCATCACAAAAGACACAAATCACCGGCAATTATCCGCTCATAAGCCACTTGGCCATCCGTACACAAAAGCTCTCCTACCACGTAAATCCTGGCGCGCGCGATGAGCGCGCAGGAAACGGGGCCAGTCGAGGATATCCACGGGCGTGCGCCGTCGCCGTCTTTTAATGGGGAAGACAATCGCGCGAGGCTGTCACGGGACGTTGCGCCTGGGGCGCGCGAGGCAAGGTATATATATATGTATACGCTTCTCGGCGATTAACCTTTTGTAAGCGCCGCCAAAGAAGAGATCGGTATGTACGTGTACGCGCAACTGTGTGTTTTCGGATTGTTAGGTCTATACTTGACGAGTGGCGAACATGGGATTGTGGTTTTCGCCGATTTTCAGTTGCACCGTTTTTTTTTTGTCGATTAGGTGGAGCATTGAGTATTAGATTTTTGTATATGGATTATAGGTATTTTTCTTGTTATAAATGTATCTTAATGTTTAAAATAAAAAATTTTCACAATATCGTTACTATCAGGCCAATGACTGACAAGTATTATGGTATTCAAAATACTCAATAGTTAATAGTCGACGAATCAGTGGGCGTGCATGAAAAAATTTGCTGTAAACAGTACAATATTTGATTGTAAATGTGGGAAAAACTGGTATTCTCATAAAAATTTCTATAAAATAATAATTCACAATCAAACATTAAATTTTATGACAACATTTTTATATCAATCACTAAAAATAATAATGCAAAAGTCCACTTATATTATTCGACAAAACTTTCTCATTCCAACATATTTCACCACTTCAACGGCTGAAATTCAAAAATCGATTCAATAACCTAGTCCTGCACTAGTCCTGCGTACCACAATTCACTCTACTCCACAAGCACCCCATAAACCTCTATATTCATATTCCAAAGCTTAGAAACAGCCATTCTCACCTACTATACCCAGGACATAGCCACCAGCGCGAAAGGTCAACCTGAAAACCGACCTCTCTCTGCTCTAAACCAAGATCGTCGCCGGCGGCGCACAAAGCGGAAGGTGCGCGAGAGCTGCGCCTCTCTAACTAGCCACGACGCGGCACACCTATATACATATATACACATATATATGCGGAGCAGGAGAGGATGTCCGCCGTGGCTACCGCTCCGCTGCATATTCAGCGAGCCGCGATAAGTGTCGCCGGGGTCACGCGCGCGCCCTGGCCCGACGACGCGTTAAAGTGTCGTTTAGTACGTATGGTGGGGCGATTCTTTTTCTTTTCCTTGTTTTTATTCGTTATGGGTAGGTGGAGGTATCGAGTGGGTGATGCGCGAGTGCCGAGCTGGTGTTGATGGGCTGTGGGGTTTATTTCATTTCTATAACGTGTTTGGCTGATTTTTTTAATTCGAGATTTATATTGAAGAAGCAACTAATAATTGAATCTATTCAAAAGATATATAAACACTTGTTTTTAAATGATCTAGCAATGGTACCACTAAACAGGACTATTTATACTATCATAGAATTCCATAAATTCACCACACCTCTTGAATAATAACCGATCTTCCTCGATTTTAATTGACTCGATACAACATCCTCTATCATAACACTCGAAAATATTACGCCACTCTCAGCACTTCCAACCCGAAGAAATATTCACTACAACCGCTCGGCCGCCACTTGATAAACTCCCTTTAATCAGCGCTATCGCTCTATTAACATAAATACCCTCCTCTAATAACCCCACCGACAATCAATTTCCACCCTCCCCCTCTCGCGGCAATAATCATAACCAACAACACTCGGCGCACCGCAAGGCCGCCGATAAACAACGAAACGCAATCATCTCTCCTTCTCCATACATCTATCTATCCCTCGCTGCGTCGTCGGGGTGGTCCCGGCATGTCGCGGTGACATAGAGGAGGGGAAGGGGGGAACTTATTTTCTTGCTCATATCCGCGGCATCATAACCGCACGCTGACAAATGGCCCCGACAGATTAGAACTAGGCGCACGTGTGTCCTGGCTCGTCGTGGCGTGGGTGTGCGAGCACGTCTATCTGCATTGCCTTCTACGATTCTGCACTGGCCGTTGTGCGCGATGGGTTGTTTTGGGTTTGAGCTGCGGGAGGGAAGACGCGAGAGTTAGGTCGTATAAGGAGCGTGCCGTGATATAGCTGCAGGGATTTATGATGCTAATTGTAAGTTTTTTTCTTTTAATAAATATCATTGCCATGGTATGGAATTGGATTTCAATTCTAGATCGTTTATGTCTCACCGTCAATATGATTTGCGTGAGCTGTAAAATATTTTTTTGCAATTCTGCAGTGCGTAAAATTATAACGCGCTTCTTTGAAATGTCAATAAGATTTCATTTTTATTACTGCTTTATGGCAATTCTGCTCTTCCCTGTATAGTCCCCGATTAAATTCCTTCCTGATCTTAAGATCGACATATCCCTACATTTTCAAGTACACAGTACCGCTAAAAACCGCTCGCGCGCTTAGCGACGACGACGACGAAGAAGAAGACAATCCAGCGGTCGCGCGCGTGCGCGCCGTCGGTGCCTTTCATGAAACTGGATCTCTCCCTCTCTCTCTATGTCTCGCGGCGGTGCTGCTGCCCACCCTCCCACGGCCCGCGAGATAACAGGGCAATAATTCAACAAGCTCACGATACCGCGGCGCTGCAGCCTCGCCGCGAGATTAGTCACGGATATATCCCCGCGCGAGCGAGCGGCCGGTGCAGCGCACGAAACGCGCGGCTGATCTCTTTGAGAGAAAGAGTGGGATCAAAAGCTATGGGGGGAAGTTGGGGTTAGAGTTGCGTGTCGTCTGGTGGTTCAAAGATGTGTGGATGGATTTGTGAAAGGATGATCTGGATCGGAAGAGATTTTGCTTAAATATTGCTTGATGTAAAATAAGTATAATGACAAAATTCATGCAAAATCAAAAAGCGTTAATGAAAATAAATAAAATTACCTACTGCAATATTTAGAAAATATGAGAGAGTGATATATTTTCATTGAATGTTTCATCAATTACAAGAATACTATAACAGCATGAGAAGTTGAAAATATCTCTGAAAATCGACCATTTATTTATCAAACATTCAAGTTCAATAAACCAGTAAGAAACGACGAAAAAAAGACAGACCACCCTATATACTGCCGACGTAATAAACCGTTAATACCAACGAGAACCACATACGCTCAGCGTGACCAGCAGCGATTCACTATTACACATCGACGCTCGCGCGTGATGCGAATCTCGACTCCTTTACGCGCCTTTTTTCGCTCGCCTGCGCTCTTCAAGGACGGACTAATTAGCCCGCAGCGCGCGAAAGAGAGTCCGGTATTACGCGGGACTTTATTACACAGGCATTAAGGACGACGCAATTTTCCAGTCGTAAAGTCGGATTTTAAAAGCTGGAAATTCCACGCGCCCGCGCGACCAATTAGCATCGTCGGCTTCGTTAGAGCGCGTAAAATTGCGCGTATCGGATCGTTTGGGGAGCAAGTTGAGACCGTCCGCGCGCTTAATTTTGTATCGGTTATACGACGCTCGAGTATGTAAAGTGCGGAGTTTAGCGCAGTTTTGCGAGCTTTCGCGGAAATCAGAGATATATACATTTGCGATGTTTTCAGATGTCTAATAAGGATTTTATCTGTGGATGTGTTTGCTCATGTGTGGTGGGCACATATAGAAGCGCTGGTAATTGCGCGTGTCTTCATAACACCGGATTGTAAGAACCGCGTTCCTATACCAACATCTAAAAATCGAAACACCGCCAATTAATCAACAATAAATATCCCGCGCTTTCCCAACCACAATGTTACAGCCACTTTTTACCACCCTCTCGTATACCGACAATAATTTCGCAAACCAGAAATACCAAAAAGAAACCGCCACCCTACAAAGACAGGCGCTCAACCTGCCGCATAAACTCTCTCTCTCAAGGCCGAAGCGCGCGGCATATATATAAATCAAGCGAGCCGCGCGGCTGCGGCGATTAACCGCGCCGAAGGAATCTTTTTGCCGTGTCGCGGCTACCGCGCGCGCTATACAGCCGATATATATCGGACTACTACTAGTCGTCGTTGTCGACGTTGTCGTTGTGTACGATTACGCAAACAGGATTATATCGGCTAGCGCGAAATGCTCATTAACCGGTTCCGCCGTGGCCGCTGTGGTGGCCAGGTGTACTTATGATGCATCGCTCGTGATAACGGAAACTCTAAAACGCCGTGTCTATTACGGCTTTCTGTGTGTATAAGCTAAGCGTCGCGGGGGAGAGGCTGCATGTGGCCTTCCGCGTTGCGGAATTTATGGAAACGGCCGTCGGCTCTTTCTTTCGGTAGCCGTGGGGAATTAGTACCGCGAGCCTCGTTAAAGCTGAAGGTAAACAATGTAGCTCTGTACAGGTTCGGCTGCAGGGTTATGCAAGCGGCGACTTTCTCTCAATGGTGCGTTGTATACGGCCCATCTTAATTATAAACGTGATTTTTTTCAAATTATATAAAAGTCCACAATTCGTATACCGAATGTATAGATACATTACGATATTCATTAAAGATATGTACAATTTGCATGAAACTCCCCTCTTTCGCGGTGAAAATTTACGCGGCGAATAAAAAAGCTTCGATAAAGCATATCGATACGCCACGTGGGGCGCCGTGAGTAACAACCACCTATATATACTTCCTCCGTGTGTATGCACCTGCAAATAAATCGCGGCCAATAACTTTTTGCTACCTACGTACCCGCGCACGGGCCGCCGCTACCTCTTTTTCACCATCGCGCGCACATACATCCTTATATACGCCCACAAAAAAGGAGCCTCGGCTTTGGTGTACTTTGAAGGTATATAAGAGGCTTATTTATGGAAAAAGAAACGGACGCGGAATGCACTCGAGGGCGAGTATAGCGCGCGAGAAATAAAGTCGTATAACTTAAATAACGTTTATTCGCGCGTGCGCGCTTCGCTCTCCTTCTGTCCGTCTCTTGCATTGCTCTCGGCTGCGTGTGTAATCGTAAGCGAAGAGAGGAAGAGAGAGATAGTGTGGCGAATGTACATATATACGAGAGTCGCAAATTAGCTCGCACGCGCGCGCTCGCTCTCGAACTGTCGATGGGAGAGAGCATTATATACCTCCTTCGTGTGCGCACGCACGCACGCACGCAACGCATGCGGAGCTCGAGGTTTGTAGTAATGGATGGGCCGCCGTGGCTTTCGCCGACGATGAAATGTTGAAATTAAGACAAATGGCTTGGCATTTCTTTAAAAGGAGATTTTTCAAAAGTATTCGGAAGAAAGTGGGAAGTTTTTGAAAATTGCAATGGTTGTTGAAGATTATAGATTTGAAAATGATTATATAGAAATAACCAAAGGAAGACATTCTTCTAAAGCTTTGAAAATTCACATAGGAATAATTTAGTAAACTGTGTGGAGTGTCGAGCTTTTTCAATCATTATAAGAACCTTTCGAATATGGATTTCTTTAATCTCTTTTTGAGTTCGCATAACAGTACCTTGCAACAATAAAATCAACCATTAATTTTCACCTGTACACCGTACGCAATAAAATCACATTCGGAAGCAGCCGCACGAGCGTATAATAAATCCGCAACCTTTTACCACCGAAACACCGCATATACGTTACCCTTAAATCGTCGTGTATCGACGAATGTTACTCCCACCGTTTTGCCCGAAAAATACGGCCCCGCATTCGCAAATTAATGTCGCGAGGGCTTCAATTAGCATATAAGAAGCTTAATTAGGCCTTATTTCCTCTGAACCTATACACAGAACACTCCTCCCCCCGTCGCGCTTATTTCATTACGCAAAAGCGACGGCCGCTTGCGCGCGTGTAATTGTGAACCGACCCTATAGGTCTCTCTTTTGGCGCGTGGCTTATCACCACCGGTGCAAATTATAGAAGCAATAAGCGCCATATCGGCGCGTGCACTCGCGTGTGCTCTCTATACTCGATGCATATTCAACGGACCCCCTGGGCCTGGTACGTGCGCGTGTCCCTCTCTCTCTCTTGTCCGTTGCATATTCATGAGACACCGCGCGCGAGAGAGAGAGAGAAAGAGAGCCTTCCTTCCTTCCTATATCTATATGTATAAATGCGGTGGTGGAGGAGGATATATCGCGACCGCGGTATGCGCGCACACGTGTCCATACGGATCGGGTGTTGCAAGAAAGAGAGAGAGAGAGAGAGAGGTGCGGACGGCTGATATTGCCTCGCGGCTTTTTTTGCTTTCGAGAAGAGGGAGAGAGAGAGAGTGAGGTTGATTTGTTGACGGCTTAGTGGCGTTTGTACTTTCTTTTATGTTATAAAGGTGGAATGTAGAAAAATCAATTTTTTACTTTTATTATGAGCTTTTGAGACAATTTTATTAGATGTATTGATCACGATAGAAAAAAACGATTTATCTGTCGTGCATCTTTTACAGATACGAGCCACCTGATAGTACTCTACGTTGGCCTTGCTCCATTTTCCAATCATCGCGACTTTTACCGAGAAAATCGCCGTTTTCGAATGAAAAAATTCAGAAAAATATGAAAATAAAGTGTTTTACACCTAGTTAACAATCAATAAAAAGCGCACGTGTACAGCAACATGTTGCAATTCCTTACTATTCCCACATAAAATCCCTCGCACCGAGATATTAAAAAAAAAGCTAAATTCTTGTGTTATTATTTCACCTGAAACTTTTTCCTCGCCATCAGCATCACCTATACAACATAATTACGGCCTCTAATATACCCCCATATAAACGATCCAGCCGCGCGATATATATCCCCCTGTATAACCCAAACCTCGAGGCGCCGCGCGATTTCTTCATACATATACAAACCGCGCTCTCTCGCTATACACCCGATTGATCGATAGATCGACGAGTATACTATAGTGTGTGTCGCTGATGAACGGATAACGGACTGCTTATATCCCGGGCATTTGTTTCCACTTATCATCTCGCCTCCTCCTCCTTACTTCCTGCGCCCCATAAATCCTCATCAGAGTGCGGGTCTCCGCAATAACGCGGAATAAGAGATCGGCGCTCCATCAACGTCGCTCCCGAGATCTCTATATTCTAGGAGGGAGAGAGTGTGTGTGTGTGTCGACGCGCGCGCGCGGTTTCCCCGCGAAATCGCTGAGCTATCGATCGTTGAGATCGATCCCGCGAGACCGCGAGCTACAATGGAACGACGACGACGACGCTATTAAAGTGTCGAGGGGGAGTCGAAAGTCATGCGCTTTCGCGCTGACGGTAATCGATTTCCTAATGTCGCCGCGGTGAGAGAGTTGGTATTGCAAAATTTCGGCTGAGGTTTGGGTCGGTGTAGGTGAACGGCGGTATGGAGAATATGTGAGTAAAGTGGGAAAGTCGCTGATGGATGTGGTTGATTTGTAAAAATTAACAATTTCTTGTGTAATATACGAAATCAATATGGAAAAATGATTTTTAGATGTAGAGCAAGATCTGAACAGATAACAAACTTTCTAGAGGTTAAAAATGATATTTCTACACTGTCAGAGAAACCATAGAAACACAAGCTACATTCAAATCTTTTCACAAAACAACTTCGATTACATTAAAATACCTTGAAAAATTTGCTTCAAAAGCGCACGCCGCCGTAAATCCCTCCTCTCTCCACGGCTTTGTTTTTCCGCGTTCGTTCTCGGGTATCCGTTTTCTCGCTCGTCCTGGCGCGGCGCACGCGATCCCGATGCGAATTGACGATAATACCGAGTGATAGATGGCCGGGCGAAAAAATCGCTCGGCGTCATATGACGTCGTAAACGTCGCGTCGAATCTCGTGCGCGGCCGACACTTTTTATCGTCCGCGTATATGCTGCTGCTCTCCCTCTCCTGCGTATGGAGAAAAATCGTTAAAAAATGCCGTGCGGCGTTATACCCGCGTAGTGCGCATGCAAAGTAACTGTCTTTCTCGTGCCGATGTCTTATATGACTATCGTTGAATTGCGATCGTAAATTTCGCGGCGTTTATTGCCGCCGTAAATCTACGGCCGATTCTTTTCCCTATAAAAATCGTTAAAACACGAGAAAATTGAATTGACTGCCCCCTGAGCGATCAAGTGGATTTTTTGTCCGATAGGCAGCTCCTGGAAGTAGACAATGCGAATGTAATTTAAGGTATAAACAAGTGGTTAATGCCTGTTATAATTGATTCATATAAAAATCTTGAATACAGGTTTCCGTGATATTGTAACTGCAGCCTTTACAATGTTTCTAAAGCCCTTCGAGTGCACTTATAGTCGTAAAATTAATACAAAGCACATACGTTATCGTTTTTCTTGATGTAACCTTTTGTGTCGCTATTCGAAGCGATTACAAAATAAACAACGCGATTTGTCTATACAGTAGCGATACCTTTACACATTAAAAAACAAAGTCAAGATTGTTCAACCTTCAATTACAAGTACTTATAAATACACATCAAACCAAAAGAATGCTATTCCAATCACCTAAAAATCACTGTACAATCAAAACACATAATATCAGCATATACGCGTCACCTTACCTCCTTTTTGTTCCCTCCTTCTTCACAAAAAACAAATCCTCAGCACCTTACGGTTGCTGTCCTGCGATTTACCACAGCACGCGGCGCCATATTTAGCACTCGTGGCGTCAAAGATCATCGCGCTCTAAGCGCATACATCACCATCAGTCTCCCTCCCCCCCGCTGCATACCTCGCGCTGACGCACTTAGCGTTCGTATAACGTGCGCATAGTGCGCGCGGCGATCGTGTCTCGCGCGCGGGAGATTGATTTATCACGCGCCGCGAGACAGATTGCTGGCGCTCGTCGACTTGTCCCTATACGTGGTATGGTGTCTGCTAGGCCACGGGTATATATATAAGCGTGTAGATTAGAAGAGGGAGGGAGAGATAGCCGGCTCTTATCGGTGCAGCGAGAGGTGAGGGAGAGGGGGGAAAAATAGCGTAACGGAGTGCAAGAGCACGCGGACACCTTGGCAGCTGCTGCTGCTGCTGTCCGGTCCCCGGGCGATAAAGGAGGCTGCCTGCCATCACGGTCGTAGCTTAGAGAGATCGTCGCGAGCGAGCTTGTTATGTAACTGTCCATGGAGAGGTGGTGTTGTTGTTTGCCCTTCGTTTGTGATTTGAAGTTCTTTTGCAGGTAGGGTGAGGAGATGGGTGGATGTTAGACAAGGTTGGTTACTGCGACTAGGTTTCGTCGACGGAGAATGCAATGGTTGAAAAAGTGGGGTGAATGAAACCTGATGGATTGTGGTTGATTTTAAAATTTGTCTAGATAATTATAGGCATTATCTGAATGAACGGATCGAATTAAATATTGTTGTGACCAAGCCGCTTTCGCTTTTCCAAGCTGTAAACTCAAATTCTGACCAACAATTCCAACACACACAGAAGCAACTTCATTTCCACGTATCTTCTTGTTTTACCAGCACCACCCCCTAACAATATTTCAAACCTGCAGCGTGCATACCTACACGCGCGGCCTTAAACCAACCAAAAGAATCCCCGCGATACTCACTCGCACGACTGCTACTACACCCGCGACTTTCTCCCTCTCCTACGCGAGAGATAACGAGCCGATAACTCGCTCTCCACTATACACGCGCTCAAGGTCGCGAGGATAAACTCTTTGCTAGGGCGCAGCATGCATGTGCATACCGCACGGCTCCACCGCGGCGGGCCGCGCGGATATGGGGGAGGGGGATCATTAGGGTGATTAATGCTGATGGGGGAGCCAGATAGCCCCGCGGAGCCTTGATTTATCGATGTCACCCGGGCGCAGCGACGGGTCAGCGTTGAGAGATAAATGGTAAATGGCGCCCTGGACGAGAGAGGCGGACGAGCGCGGAGTTATTATATGCGAGAAGTTGGATAAAGGAGGTGATTCGTAGGTGCGAGGAGTGTATAGAGAATCTGAGAAATATGGAACGTGATAAGGTGGGTGGGGTTATCAGGCGTTCAAGTTACTGGCGAGAGTTGTGTATTAAGGAGGTTATTTCGGCTAAGGTAAGGTAAAATTGTGGTTTATCAAGGTTTATCAAGCGATTATTTGAAGACCTTTTGTTCACTTTCTATATGCATTTTCGGCGTAAGTTTATTAAAAAAAAAAAAGTACATATTTAACGTAACACTTCAGGAGCTGATAATAAACCAATCTTTATGCACTTATAGGTTCCTCAACGTTCACAATAATATGCATCAAAAAACGAAAACACTGCAGCTACGTCAACGAGACAATCGCTATCGACGCGCGCGGTGGAATTCATCTCCGGCATAAATCACGCGCGGCGTTCGATACTTTATGAATTGCCCCGAAAGTTTTGCTCTCCGCGATAAATCAGGCATGGCGCGCGTGCACTTGTCACGCCGGTAGAGATGACTTTCGCTTTTTAATCGGCTATCAGTATGCGATATTCCGAATAATTCAGGGAAAACGATCGTTAAACGCTCGATGGAACAATATAAGGTTGCGAGAATATAAATTTCAGCGCACGTGTGTGTGTGTGTATATAAGTACTACGAGAGTCGTCGAGTTAAGTTAAACCCTATTGGCTTGTCACGGTATGGGTATTATACGCGCGAAGAGAACGGGAACGCGATCGTTTATAGCCGGTTTGCACTGTTTCAGCGAGTGGATGGTGTTTTGTTCGAGGACATAAAAGAACCGCGCGTCTAAGTTCGCGTCTAGCTATTGGAACAATTCAATTCTAAAAATTCACGGCGTTCACTGATATCTGTATAAATCGTTTTGCGCAATTAGTTGCTTGAACCATATAAAAAGTGCCAAGCAGTCATAATTGAAGTAAAGAACAACTTGTTCGCGCAACACTTACAAATTTAACTGAGTCATCTCAACCATCACAACAACGCTTAAAATCCATTGTTCGAACCAATAGCACGATACTTACTATATACCTCTTTGGTTCAAAGATATCACACAGAGCCCATACCGTACCGTGGGCTAGGTCAGCTCATCCGAGCTTTATGACCAAGTAATTGAACACCACTGCCTCTCTCTCTCTCTCTTTCGCCGCTGATTTAAGCCTTCATAATGCGCGGACCGCGGGTATTCCCATCCGTAGAGGAGGCCTATTGAGGCGCGAGAAGCGCCTTTTTCCGGCAGCGACGCTAATTGCTCGTTTGCCTCGTGAGGATGCGCTGCTGGTTAGTGAGAGGATGAGTAGGGGATTAATGAGTTGGTGGGATATGATGTTTGCAGATTGCACTGATAACGTGGTTGCGTGTTTTATGCTTTAAATACATAGAAAAGTGTGGCAAAAAAAATAATTTTATTGCTAATCGAAGTAAAAAGATAAAATTTCATTTTGCAATTTATTACTTTTTTGGTTCAAATATTCTAAATTTCTTGAAGCTATTTATTTTATACATTCAAAGCTATATACGTTTCCAAAATTTTAATTATTTAAATAATTTGTACATATTTAAAATATTTCTGAAGTATTTTTACGAGGTAAAGGGAACATAATAAATGTAATTAAAAAAGGACATGTGATATAATTTTATGAGATTTTATTCTAATTTCAATCTTATTAATACAAATAAAAGACGTAAATTAGTTCTTCTTTCGTGGAAATCGTTCATTGTCGTGGATTCAACTGGTTTGCCTGATGATTTTTTATACCCCGCTGCATGACCCGGGCCTGTTGGCTTATGATTAGGGTTGGACTGCTTCTTTCTATTTGCTTCCTGCATCTGTAAATAGTAAAAAAATAATTACATCATGAGTTACATATAAACACGATATTTTAACAAATTCCAAATTAATTATTTTTTTTATTTTTTTTTTTATCTATATATCGTTCACAACTTATATACGCAATGATGATCAAGTTTATTAAAACAATTATGAATAAAATATTTTTCCTTTTTTATCTTTCATCTCTTTATTCAAAACAAACGAGATTCTGATAAAAACTATAATTTTTATAGATTTTTTTTTATAGATTTTTTTTTAATTCTAACTATTTTTTCATAAATATATAATTCTATATATGGCATATATAGGTCATAAATATTTTTCGAAAACTATTTAAAAGACAAAAAATGTATGATCTGTAACATTGCTGAGTAAGTGCCTAAAAGATCCGCACTTGGATGGGTATCAAAAAGGCGAATAGTTAATTTGTATGTGAAGTAAAATAGGAAAACACAATAAAGAATATGATTAAACAATCAATAGAATATGTTATAAAATATTAATTTTCTGATTGAAATTTTCTTTGAACATAATATTATTCGGGATCCAAAGTAAATAATTCGCAAAAGTGTGTGACGAGTGAAATCGTAACTTGCATACAATTGCGTCCTTCTCTCCACAGAATGAAGAAATTCTGATAGGGCGCACAAATTATTCACTAGCCACGCAGCGAAGACCTCGAACCTAGAAGAGCCAAAGTGTTGATCTTTCCCCGCTCGGGATTTTCAACCAGGCACAACAATAGATGAGTAAAAGAACGAAGGTTTTTATTGCGATATCAAATAATCAAAAACTTTCAAAATATTTAAACGTCAACATTTTTTAAATTTAAAACTGTTAAAGTTTTGACATGCGGAATATTTTTAAAACTTATGGTAGTATTTCTTTGAGTATGCAGTTCAGAAACAAAATTATCTTGTTAAAATTATTATTCAAACAGTCTTATACCTTTGGATTTTGGTATCTAATTTTCACAATAGGATTTTATTACGCATATTTTGAAGCAATATATAATAAAAATTATTTATGTAGATATTATTTTTAAATTTGAAAAATCATATTAAACTGCTTAATTTTAAGATTTTTCAAAGCTTTTTTTCTTATTTTTGGCATAAAAATAACTGCTCACTAAAATAATTTTTATATTTGCAACTGTTTTGCTCATAACTGCGCGACATCAAAATCTATCAAGCAGTTCCAAAGAAAAATTAAAACAAAGTTAAAATATTAAAAATGCTGTAACTCGGCATGAAATGAGTTTAAGAACTTCTACAAGGGGCTTATTTTATCAGAAATAATGTCTTTTTATGATGAATGTATCTTTAAAATATAGGATAATTAAATCTTCTTTTTTTGTCGGAAAAATTAGATGTGAAAATACCAAAGGTTTAAAATCCTCTTAACAAGAGAGAATATTACTGAAGCAGCATTACAATACAAAAGTTAAATGATTTGAAGTTTTGTTTCAGTGCTTA
>JAPYZO010014640.1:0-12675 GCA_030522905.1 Torymus flavipes
AATAAGGTCGCCAGGTAGTTCTCGAAGCGAATAGTCCACTTCTTTAACTTGTCTAAAGAATTTGGTTTTCAGGAGGTTTGGGGATATGTAGATACTCCTGTATGTGATATCCTCGACGCATACCCATACGAAGCCCGCACTTTTGCCGTTTCCAGTGATAAGTCACCTGTGGTTTCCACCTACCCAGATTGCTGCCATGTTAGAATTATCTGCAAATCACGTTGCGCTGTTCCATATCCCGTATTTGTATTGTTCGCTGATAATAAGTACGTCCACGAGTTTCAAACTCACTAGGTTAATGAGCAGCCCGTCGGCAAGTACCGCACCGTTTGCATTTATCTGTAAGCCTCTGGACATTTTCGACCCTGCTTTCACTTCCCTAGCTCGCTTTTAAAGACTACGCATGATCTCGGCCTAGGAAAGTGTAATAGGTTTGAGCTTCGACTTCGAAAGGCTTACAAAGGAAGCAACTCTGGCTGTCTGGTCACACAGTGCATTCTTTTGCTACGTGTTCTGTCTTTTCACATTTTCGGCATGTGTTGCTGCGATCCATCTCTTTATAGGCCCTTTTTAGCTGTCCAAAGCCTTGGCATCTGTAGCACCGTGGGATTAATATCCATTTTCTGAGTCGATAGCTGTAGTAAACTATCTTTATCCTACCATTTCTTAGAAGAGCGAGGGCCTCGGTATCGCACATTTTGATTATGGCCATCTTTTTTTCGTGCGCCCCTACCTCAAATATGTGGGTCTTTATATTGCTTGAATCATCTATACCTCTTGCTTTGGCCTCTCTTACTTTTTCGGATGTTGTGACGCTAGTCGACCTGGTAATTTCTAGGGTTTTTGTATGCCCTTTACTTCGAAGTTTCCTCCAAGAGGTGACTATCGTTTTTTGGAATCCTTGCTTATCTTCCGTCTGCTCATCTAATTTAATCTGAACTCCTCCGTCCCGTGTCGGTCGTAGGGTTCCAAAAATATTTAATTAGTCATTTTTAATTATTAAATTCAATTTTTAATTTTTAATTAAAACTCTGTCAATTAAGAATTGAAAATTTAATTTTTAATTAACAGCCGCGCATTTAATTAAAGATAAATTTAATTCTTAACCAAACGAATTTTAATTGAAGGTTAAAAATTCAATTCTTAATCATAGATCCAATTTTTAATTAAACGAGTTTTAGTAAAAGATTAAAAATTTAATTCTTAATTAATATAGATTGTAACGGGCGCACCCATATAAGGTGCCATAAACCGCATATACACCGTCGCGAGATTTAAATCACGTGCGCCTGCACGTATCGTGACTCGTAGTGCTCCATGCGGCACGCACAAGAGATAAGCGGGAAAGAAGAAGCCGATGCGCATGCGCCGCTCCGAAAGCGTCGTCTCGGCCATCTTAGTCTGACCGTGCAACAGGTGCACACGCGCGCGAATCGTGCTCCGCCAGTGCTGCCTCTATTCAACGCCTCGTGCCCTCCACGCCTCCACGACAGCCGTCATACCGCCACCGCTGCAACGGCGGTTGCTGCCCGCCCTTCGATCAAGGAATCGAGCGGCGATCGAGAAAGAGAGAGAGAGAGAGAGAGAGAGAGAGAGAGAGAGAAAGCAAGGAGGTGGCAATGCCGTGCGTGGAGCCACGAGGCCCCGCACCTCGCAGAGTCGAGAGAAAAAGAGGGAGAAGGAAAGAGAGTTCTCCGTGCGACGAGCTCGACAGCTCTAACGTAAGTGCGCTTATTTATATTAAGGCCGTTGTTATCTGTACGCCAGATTCGTACAACGATCTATATCTACATATAAGTAAAACCTAATCTCCAATTTTCTTTTGTCGAAGAATTGATGCTTGACTAAAGAAAATAATAGGCAAAGATTGACGTTTGACTAAAGAAATAATAATCCCTTCTATATCAGACGCTCAAAACAGCGGTTTTCACGTGTGTCTAAATGGGCTATACGTTATTCATACGACAGATCTGTCGTACAAATAGCAACGCCGTTATATTAAAGCCGCACAGGTTCAGCGAGCGGCTAGGCGACCTTGTATTTTTCGTTGCCGTTTCCATAGCCATTCCATCTCTCAACGCAATCATGCCGGCTGTGCGACCAGCCGGCTCATCGTAAAGTCTGGGCCTGCGTGTTGTTTTGTTTGTAGCTATTTGATCGGGTTTTACCCCCTTTTGTGCGAATTATCTTTCGCTTAATAAAGCCCTAGGGTTTTACTTTAATTACTCGAGTCACGCGTTTCATTAGCGAATATCCGTTCCCTTTCCCTCCCGAATACCGCCCTCTACCATTTCAGCAGCTGCAGTTAGCTGCGGGCATCATCTTCTAGAGGAGCACCGTCATCGGGGACTTGTAAGTTCAAGTCACTCAAGTTACCCTGAGTGGCGTTGTACGAGTAAACCGGCTACGACAGTTGAGTTTAGGTCTCGTACCCGGTGAGTGTGCTTGCCAAGAAAAGTTGGCAGCATCGGCGAGCGCTGCCGCGGCTACAGAGGAAAGCGGCCGCTCCAACGGAAAGCGACGCCTCAGGCTTTCTACAATGGATGCGTGAGCCGCATGTTTCCAAGCTGTGCCGTGGAGGTTCGCGCGGATAGCCGCGTACTTTACCCCCTGCATATCGGGAGAGTATAATACCCCGCTAAGCTAGACCCCGTTACATCCCGTTATATTCCCAACGCAAATTGTGATCGTTAACATCCTCGAGCGAGCGTAAACCCTAGGAGGCAAGAGGCTTCTCATTCTCAGGTTGGCATCAGCTCTGTAGCTTATCAGCCGAGGGGCAATAATACTCCTACGTGCACTCGGCAGCTACTTCTAGAGGCACGTAACCGTTTTTCTACCAGCGCGAGAATTCCTTTTTGTTGACGGGAAAAATTCTCGTGTTAGACTTGAGAAAGGAATTACCTTACCTCCATATAATCTTAAAAGTCCCTCTTGAATTCCCTGCGATGCTTGGGGCCGTACCACGTATCGATATCCACATTCCGGAATTTTTTCGTCGCAGTACTTTTGCTCCCCTTCAACGGAAATTATCGGAGTCTTTCCTCCGATCGTGGGTTAATTAAGTTGGGCACCATGTAACGGGAAGGATACGAAAGAGGAGAGTAAAAATAGGCAATAGCATCGGGAATCGAACCCAAGCCGTCCGGACGGAAGGCGAGCGTCCTATCACACCTCGTTATAAGTTTTAAGTGAAGATTAATATTTAGTTCTTATATAAACGAGTTTTTTATTTTTATTTATTGACCCAGAATAAAGTACAAATGAATTACAAACGAAACCATTCACCATTGCGTACATTACAACAGTAACCCAGCAGAGGGAAAAATTTTTGTGTGCGATGATCCCGTATACTTAAGACTCACTTAGAACTAGAGTACATATATTATTAGTTAACACATCATGGTACTTATAGGAAATGCTACTGCTAAAATATTTTGAATGATATTTTGCAGAGTCTCTTTCTGATTTTTGGTGGCGGTGTAAACTATGATAATATTTAGTACTTATATACTTAATTAACAAATATAATGATGTTATATATAAATGACTATGCGGAATTTTAATTCGGTGACAATCTATTTTATTTCAAATCATTGGTTATCATTTAAGTAAGTGTTGTTTTAGGTATTTCTTCTTACCCATTTTTTCAGTTTTATTTTTTTTTGCTATGTTTGTTCCTGATCTTTTTTAAGTCATTTGGTAAATTATTGAATTGCATTATTGCTCTTATGTAACTGTTTTTAATGCTTATGTTTACATATATTTTGGAACCTGAATACTTTTGTTCCTAGTGGTACTATTAGAGTTAATGAAAGCTGACTGTAATTTTTCATAATGATAATATAGAGGTTTATAAAAAAAGATTTGATCAATGCTTATAGGGTTTTTATCTTCTGCAAATTTCTTTTTATGGATAATTTTAAATAATCTTTTCTGTAAACTTTCGAGTGGATTTTTACTAGTAGAATACGTGCCTCCCCAGGTTATTATTTGATAAAAAATAATGCTGGAAAGAGGGCGTAATATACCATCCTTATCCATCTCATGTTACTATAAAAAATTATGCCTAAATATTTGTTGCTTTCAACTCTTTTGATTTTAGTGCTTTGTATATTTATGTTTAAATGTTTTGGTAGCTATCAACTTGATTACCAAATTCAATGTGAACAGTTTTGTCCGTGTTTAAAGAAAACTTGTTAAGGGCTAGCCAAGTTGATATTATGTTAAGAGTTTCATTCATTTTAGTTTCGACTTCTTTCCATGTCTTGGCTGTTGTTACTACTGCTATGTCATCAGCCTATGTAACTATCGATTCTTTAGGGATGTTTTGTAGTAAGTCGTTTATGTAAGTTTGCAAATACCTTATTTAGTTTGCCTTTTAGTTGTCTATTACTAAGATAACTTTTTATTAGATTGTGAGCACTTCCTCTAATTCCATAATTGTATAGTTTTTCAAGTAATGATTGGTGGTTTACAGTATCAATAGCTTTGCGAGGTTCAAAAACATTATAGCGATTAGAGTATTCTTGTCTAATTTATTATATATTTCGTTAGATATTAGGGATAGAGCAACTTTAGTACTTTTATTTTTCCTGAAACCGTATTTATTTTTAGCCAGTATGCCGCATTTGTTGATGAAATTTTTTATCCTTCTGTGAATTATTTTTTCAAGTATTTTTGCTAGGGTTCAGATATTGGTCTGTAATTAGTGGCAATGTATTTTTCTTTAGATTTATGAATAGGTATGACTTCTGCTGTTTGCAGGGCATCTGGTCAGGTGGTCTGATGAATACAGAGGTTGCAAATGTGAATTAGGGGGTCCACTGGATACTCTACAAGGGTTTTCAAAGTTTTGGTGTTTATATTATTAATTCCTCCATTTTTTTTCATGTTGCGCATAATATATTCAATTTCATAATTGTCTTTGTTATCCAATTTTACCTTGGCCTCTTTTTCCTTGGTCTAAGCTTGGCTTAGACATATTTTTATTTTATCCTAATGCAATGATGTTATTTAATGCAGTGTTCGGGTTATGTATTTGTGATAGCTCTCTCCAATCAATCGAAGCAGCAAAAGTCTCAAGTTTAGTGTAGTTTATATGATTCACAGTTTCTGTAATTTTGGTTTTTCTTATCTTATTTATTGACATAAATAGTGGAAAATGGTCAGTGAGTGGTACACGAAGTGTAAAGGTTTTGTAAGCTATTTTATCAAATTTAATAAAAATATTGTCTATGCATGTTCCTAAAATACATATTTTATGAGATGGTCTGGTAATTTTACTAAAGCCAGGGCAGTGGCCTTGGTCTAAGAATATACATAGAAATTTTTGATTGATAGTATCTTGATTTAAAATATCAAAGTTAAAGTCTCCCATAATTAGGTTGTTTTCATATTTGCTGTTGTGTATAATTAAGTTTTTGAGGTTACTGAGAAATTCAGTTATACTTATATCGTGAGATCTATATAGTGCTGATAATAATATACCTCTATTGTTTTAATTGCGATTTTGGAATTAATTACTTTAATCAAGCTGAACATATGTGAAAATCCACTATACTTTTAACTATACGTGAGATGTTTTTTTCAAGTCAGGTTGGAATAGTATATTACGCACCTAGGGAGGAAAAAACTCGGACAGTCCATATCTCGTGTAAATTGACACCCGAGCCGAAGGCGAGGGTGGCAAACACGAGATGTGGGCTGGCCAATTTTACTCCCGTGGAGCGTATACGCACTTTCGGCCAGGGTATGGTGAAAAATCTTTATTTTCAACCTAGAAAACCAATTCTGTAATCCATATTGGTATGCAAGGTAGAGCCTGGGCATGAACAAAAATTTCGAAAATAGTCCACTTTTTTACTCTCTCCAAAAATGGACCTTTTTTTAGACAGCTTTGTCTATCCCCCAGGCTGCGCCCTGCATTTCACACTAATATAAATTACGGGACTGGTTTTCTACGTTGAAAATGAATATTTTCCACCCTGTCTCGTTTATGTGCTTCGCAGGGCAAGCTTATAGCAGCAATAATTTACTTGAAAAAAATCTCGCCGAAAGTTAAAAGTATTGTGAATGTTCCCATATATGTTTTTCAGTGATAAATTGAAAAAATACAATGATCTAAAGATCTGGATAACCCACTTCAATGTATAATAGGAACGTGGTCTCGCTCCTTCAGGCTTCTTTTATAACTTGACTTCGGAGTGCTCCCGCGTTCGATGATTATTTAGATGAAAAAAGGCTAACTTAGCGGTTTGTTTGTTGAGAATCAATTAAACGATTTTTTAAATTATGTTACTACAAGCATATGAAATCTTATTGAAAAAATTGTAAATTTCGAAAAAATTGTATTTTTGATAAAATAAATATTTTTTTTTAACTTATATTTTGGTGTATTAATTTTTGTCAAAATAATTATAAAATATTATCATATAAATACACCTTTACTCACTTATACCTGTATACATTTAATTTGTTAGAAAATAAAAAAATTATTAAAGGTGAACTTGCAAGTTCTTCATGATGCTAAAAACAACAAAAGGCACATATTGAAGCTTCATTAGATAACTAATTCATTTATTACTTTTCAACCATTTAAGGGGTTTTGGTCTTAACGGATTAATCACGTTTATTAAAACATGATATATTAATTTTTTAAATATTTTTATAATTGAATTTGGAAACATTTAGTTTTAAAATATTTTTATAACTTAATTTATATCAAAATATTTATTTTTATACACTCACTATTATATTATTATTCTAGAGGTAATTCGACAAGAATGCTGGCAGGATGTTGGTGGTTTTTTTGTTTAATAATGGTATCTTCGTATACAGCTAATTTGGCTGCATTTCTAACAGTAGAGACAGTAGAACGACCAATTAAAAGTGCAGAAGATTTGGCTAATCAAAATATAATCAAATATGGAGCTAAAAAAGGTGGATCGACACTAGGATTTTTCGAGGTTTCTTTTTAATATCTTAATATTGATAATTCTTATTTCAAAAAAATGAAGTTTGTATCTTTTTAGAACACTAACTCATCAACATATGCAAAAATGTATCAATATATGACGGATAACGCAAAAAGTGTTTTAACGTCATCTAATGATGAAGGGAAAAAAAAAGTTCTCACTGAAAATTATGCTTTTCTAATGGAATCAACATCTATTGAATACATTCAAGAAAGGGAATGTAACCTCACACAAATTGGTGGTTTGTTAGATCAAAAAGGATATGGATTAGCTATGAGAAAAAGTATGTATTGTGTTTGTGTTATTATTCATTCTAAAACTATATAAAACTGAAAGAATTGTAGTTTTGGATACATTATTTATTGAATATATTTTTAATTCTTAATTAGACGGGATAATTAATTTAAATTTTAAATATTCCGAATCCTGCTCGGATGTCTTTCAGAGAAGTTTCCTTGGCCCAATACTTTTCGCTATTGACATAAATGATCTCCCTTCGGCCTTAAAATATGTGAAAGAAATCATTTTCGCTGACGGTACTTTAATCTACCATCATTTTTCCTGCCTTTTTTATGGAACACAGCAGGGGTGTGCAGCCAGGATTTAAGACTCCCGCCTTAAACTATAAAACGAGTGATAAGGCGTTTCAAGCTCAGAGTGTCCAACTCTGGAACTCTCTTCTTCCCTCCCTACGCCACTTACCATCATTTATGTGATTCAAGAAGGCGGTTCGCTAGTACCTGCTAGACGGTGACCCTTAGCCCTCCATCTTATGGGTTCACGCAGCCATCAGTGCGTGGACCCAAAGTAGCCTGTCTTAATTTGATGTCAAACTTGACTCAGCCGATTGGCTATGTACTGGATACTAGGTTAGAAATTGTAATAAAACTGTAATAATTAGGATTAGTGCAATTCTAAAATAAAAATAAAAGTAAATGGGTCCCCGGTGACACTAAATTTTAGTTATCTATTGTGATTATTAGGTTGTACTTTTCCTAATGAGTTTTTTTATATGACTACAACTATGTCTGCTTTGTGTTATAGCGCTTTTAAATCTTTTATTCCCATCTCAATAAATCTGGCCACTTTCTTCATAACATAATGTACTATTGTAACGTGAATTTTTCAACACCGCGAGATACAGAGGAAAGGTAAGAGGAGGAGGGGAGATGAGAGAGACGAGCGGCAGGAGCCGCGTACGTGCACCGATAGTCCAAGATTGGTGCGTGCCGAGAGAGCGCGAGAATGGCGCAACAGCTAGCGAGCCGGCTATGCTGAACTTCTCCAAGATATGCGAGCCCGGGAGATTACCGACGCCGGAGGAGAGGAAGCCCGAGCCAGGAGCAGAGGACGCTCTCCCTGGTGACTCCGCAAAGGCCGTGCTACGTCTGCATGCTCCATCGTTGGCCAGACGACTCAACGCCAGCCGCACAGTGGTCCCAAAATAATTTTTAGCGATCACGGTCCCGCTTCAAGCGAATTTAGAAAGGATCAAAATGATTAACATTGGTAATGGAAGATTATGGCGTATAGAATGAGATAGCTTTTCACACGGGGGTGAGAATCGCCCCTAATATGTCAAGCCACCTTTATGCACAGAACAAAATTTTTCACTTATGAATGGCGTTCGACCCAGTCGAAACATCAAATCTAACACACATACATACACGCGCGCGCGTGCACACACGCAAATACGTATGCAGAGAGGGAGAGAGAGAGAGAGAGAGAGAGAGAAAGAGAGGGAGAGAGGGAGAGAGAGAGAGAGGGAGAGAGGGAGAGAGGGAGAGAGGGAGAGAGGGAGAGAGAGAGAAAGAGAGGGAGAGAGAGAGGGAGAGAGAGATGTATAATAGTACAGAATTATTACATTTAACTCTATAAATTTCTCTCTCGTCCCTCTCTCTCTCTCTCTGCCGGTAAATGTAGTCGTGCTTGCTTCTGCTCCCGCTAATTTGGTCTCGCTTTAACCTTTTTGTGCTCCTCAGAGTCAAAATCTTTCCAGGAAAAGAGGCCCCAGACGGCGCTTCAGCTCCAGCCCAAAACTGGACGCTTAGTGCTCCTTTTTTATGCGCCGGGGTTCTTTTCCTGTACTGTGGTAAACCTAACCTCACACCTCATTTACGCTGGGCACAACACCTCACACCCACTACCGCAGCTCGTCCAACTACAGGCTTTGCGCTGCTCTTCGCCTCGCCACCTCACGGCAACTGCATCCACCAACTGCAGTAACTGCACCGCTGCGCCGTTGCAACCTACAAGCTGCATCTACGCCCAGTGCACCGGCGCATTCTGCTTGCACATTTGCCTTTGATACACGCGCTGCCTGGTCACCAACAGCCTAGAACGGCGAACGATCTGCGTACCGGCTTATGCTACACCACCTACCACCTCCACCAGCTGTTTTTGAGTGCATGTGTTTTTTTGCGTGAGAGAGCGCTTTTTACTCTTACTGCTTCGCGCAACTCAGTCGCGAGCTGAGCGCCTCGTCAACGTGGTCTCCTACCTGCGAACTATCTTACCAGCTGCTGTCACCTTACCACGTGCGCATATTCATTTACCATTGGATTTGGCGGCAATTTTAAATTAGTTAATTTTAAGCCTAATTTTAAGCCTGTAAATATTTTAACTTCTAGTTAGTTTTAACTAGCTTCAAATTTTACTTGAGTTCGACTATCACGCGAGGCACAAACTGCGCAATTATTGTTATTATACGCATCAATTACAATTATATTAATTTTATTCTTAATTATAATTTTAACTGTTTTTGGCGTATGTTTGTTAATTAGTACTCAAATTAAGTACTATTTAATTAAAGCGAAATTAAAGTAACTTTTTGTGTCTTATGATTTGAAGTTAGCTTCTTGCTGTGATTGTAGGTTTCTACTTTACCGGTCGAGGGAGCCTAAACATTTGCTTCGCGACAGAAGCGACATTATTTTTAGTGAGAGTTATGAGAATGAATGCTATCATGTTTGTAAACAGCCGATATTTCAATAATTATTGTTATCATGAGCAGTCGTGCACAGTGTAGACAGCGTATTCTATCCAAAGAAAAACGTGTAAATTGCAACGGTTGTAAACGCAATATACATGAACGTTGCCTTACTAGATTTTTAATCTCTCCTAAAACGCAAGAGTGTTGCTCTTGGAATTCTGCTAATTCTATAAATAGTACTAATAGTTCAGGCCCTGTCATAGCACGTTTTAGTGATCAAACTACTTCACGTACCTCTCTCTTTGATTCGGCGCGTAATATTGATCTGAATAATTCGTTTTTGTCAACCAATTCTATGAATCATGGCTGGCGCTCATAGTCTGCCTGATTATCGAATAAATAACAATAGTATGCTAAATCATTCTGTTAACTTTCAAGCTAATGGTTTTCACCAGATTCAAGGTCAAAATAGCATGTTTAGTCAGCAAGGCCCAAATTTTCAACTACCTCCAAATTGGTGTGAATTGTCGGAAGTTCAGCGGTCTGGCATGTTCTTTCAAATGTTAGCGTAAAACCAGACCACTATACAGTCACTAGCCCAAGATTATCGTGAGATTCGCGAGATAAAAGCGAAAATTGTTAAGCCTACCGAAGATACTGAAACACCAAATGACGAAGTGTTAAATGTTAACGGTCGAAATCAATTTAAAAATCAATTTAAAAGTTTCATTGTTAAATTTAAATCGGAGGTTATTAGTCAACATGTCCTTAAGTGTAAGCGTCAACATGGATACTTAAATTTAATGATTTAGTTGGAATGATTTACCGATGGCTCAGACAATGTTGTTTCTGTTTACGAAATGGTTCCCCCTTTTCTCAACGAACTGCGAATACTAGCTAGGGATAAAGCCACCGAGAGAGGGTACAAGCATGTTTGGCCTGCAAATGGTTGCATTTCTGTTAAGAAAACTGACACGTCTGTACCGATTGTCATCTCCACCGAACATGATCTGAGTAACATTGTCTGACGGTCTGATCCGCCACGTCCTCAGATCAGGCAGGGTATGCGATCGAGTATTAGGGTTGCGCATGCGAATGTAAACTCTCTACGTGAACATTTTTCTGATGTAAAAAATCTTATGATTAATAAAAATGTTGATGTTTTTGCTTTGACTGAAACGTGGCTTACTCCAGAGGTCCCTAGCGATTGCCTTAACATCGACTCGTTTCTTTTTGTTCAAAATGATAGAAAATTAAAGACTTCGTACAATAAAAGCCCTAGATTACGTGGGCGTAGACGTAGATTATTTTTACAAGGCGGTGGCATTATGCTTTATATTAGATCGGGCATTCGTGTTAAAATTTTAGCTGAGTCGAAACTTTCACATAAATGAGACTGAGTTTACATTAATTGAGCTAACGGTCGAAAATGACCAACGTATTTTGTTAACAGCCGTATATAGACGACCTAAGAGCCTCGTTTTAAGTACTTTTTTCAAGCTACTATTAAAATATTATCATTTATATTCTAATTTTATTTTACTTGGCGATCTAAACTCTGATCTTCTCTGTTCTAATCAAGAACCGAATTACTTTTATACGGAATCGTTAAAAAAATTGATTCACGAGTACAGACTTTGCAATGTCCCTTTTGGTGTTACCCATCATATCTGCACTGGTACTTGGTTTGACGTGGTTCTAATCGATTCGGCAGACAAGTTACTGGCCTTTAAAAAAATCCAAAGGTCCATTTATATGCAACCATGATTATTTGATTGTTGATTATAAGCTGGAACCACGCGTTTTTAACAAGAGGTCCGTCTGCACTCGAGATTTCCGTAAGTTCGATAGCGCCTTCTTTTCTTCACAGTTGAAGTTGCAAATTGATACTTCTTCATTTACTTCTTTTGTTGGTAATGATCCGAATTCGCTCCTAGAAGGGTTCCAGTCGATTGTTCTAAGGCTGCTTGATGAGCAGGCACCGTTCGATGAACGTACTATCAAAAAGAACCCTGCACCTTGGTTCAATACTGCCCTGCGGCTCCGATGTAGGGAACGCGATAAGCTGTACAATAAAGCCAAACGTAAGGCTAATGTTCCTCTTTTGGCTAAATACAAGCTGCTGCGTAAACAACTCAAGATAGACATTAGATTAGACGGTGAGTCTTTCTTTACTAACAAGCTAAGTAATACTGTAGATGTTTCGAAGAAATGGGCTCTCTTGAGTAAGATGGGTGCTGTTGGAAACCGGTCGGGTTCCCCGCTTGAAGTTTTTACAGCAAATGAATTGAATACATACTATGCATCGGTTGCTACTGTTCACCCATTGTGTTCAGCTGATGAATTAAACCGTATCCTTGACATTTCACTACAACTCACTGAGCCTGTGTTCGATGTCGCTGAATTTACGCATGTTCAAGTACTCCAAGTTGCAACTGCTGCCCTCCCAAAATTTAAAGGTCGTAGCTTTGATCGCCTTCAACTTAATTATTTAAAAGATTGTTTATGTATTGTCTCTAAATTCATGACTGAAATCTATAACACATCCCTAGCGACGGGTATCTATCCTGATATGTGGAAGAAAGCCATTGTTATACCGTTAAGAAAAGGCACGAAAATTGAGTCACCTTCGGATACCAGACCCATAGCAAACCTTTCACATTTTGTTAAAATTTTCGACAAACTTGTTACTAATCAGCTCATGGAGTACTTGGAAGATAATGAAATACTCTCACCATATCAGTCAGGGTTCCGGAAATATTATAG
>JAPYZO010014647.1:0-20544 GCA_030522905.1 Torymus flavipes
TGATGTCACTTGAGCGTCCGGGAAGCAATGGCGCGGACGCGCATATATGTAGGCAGAATGATGCGTGTGCGGAATGCGTGTGTTGAAAAGCCAGAAAAAATTGCGTGCATGTGCCGGTAATATAGCTGAGAGTCATGCGGAGAAAAACATATTATGCGAGCCAGCGCATTCACCTCAGCTGAGTTGGATGTTTTTGTTGACCATCGAATCCTCACTCTGAGATTAAGTACGCTTATCAGAAATCGATTCAAACATCGATTAATGGAAGCAGATATTTTATATTATTATTTTAACCGTGGCTATATAGCACATATATTAATACGATAGCTGAACTGTCCGAATTTTCAATAATGAGACAAAAATTTTGATATGGTATATTATGATAAAAGATAGTACATTACGATATAAGTGCGGGAAAGTAGATTTTCGTCTCATGTGACGTTTTCACCCGAGCGAAGCGAGGGTGGAAAGGCACACGAGAAGAGAATCTTTTTCCCGAACGTGTATCGTACAGAACTTTTTGATACGACGTGTGGAAAGTCAGATTTTGAGCACACGTTTTTTGCCGAGCGTGTGGAAAAACAAACTTTCCGCACGGAGTGTTGAAAACATATTTTTAGGAAACTCAATTACAACTTGAAAAATACTGTAGTTATTTAAGGACGCAGCGATGTTGGCAAAAGTGGTTCCCCGTATGGACCACACTTCATATTCTACGAACCAAAATATACTTTTAGCTGTCAAATACATTACCTATTCCTGATTGGGTTATATATACAATGCGCGACATTTGTTTTGCATTAAAATTTTGATTAACATTGTCGAAATATGCAGTCCCTCGGCATTTCAATTACCTCTGTTCAAATACTGACGTACTCGTTATTTATTTAATTTAATGAAACATTAAAGATTTAAAAGAAAATGAGCTCGAAGGAGAATCGAGAAACTCGATTCACAGATCATTATAAAATACAAAATGAATCTTATAATAATAACACTGTTATTATCCTACTTAGAAAATATAATAAGAAACACAATAGTAGTAATAATATTAATAACAATCGAAAACAAATTGAAATGCTTCATATCAAACTCGCAATCGAGAATGATTTTCATTTTTTGGCTCCTTTTTGCGTCACAATAGGTATAGGTGATTTGTACAATTTAAAATTTAATTCAATCCTCGTACGTGTTTGATAAATACATATACGATTCTGTGTCGTTATGCAATATGTACGCGCTCAATGGATTCCTGCAGGCGTATATATATATATATATATATATTTATATATATGTATATTTGCGCGAGTGAAAAATAATTCGGGCAAAATGATTGCCACATTATATGATACGACGTACTAATTATTAATAACTATATATACGCGTGTCGGGCGCAAACCACGAGTACCCATACCAGGCCTGTGTTTATTTTCAAACACACCGCGCGGCGAGGCAGTCAATTGAATGTGCGCTGGCAGCCCGCAGTAAAAGTTTGCCGACGGGGGTATGGGTGAGTTTTACGCGTTTGTTTGTGTACACGTGTATGCGCCCTTCTGCGTATTAAATCGCATGACTGCATAATTTAATCCGCATAATTAATCGATTCGATTGTTATACATTATTATTCGCTAGCGTACTTAATCGCGTATACGCGTATACTTGATACAACCTGCGTGTATATATATGTTGGGGTGAGAAGGAACGTGTAGAATGAATGCATGCAGCTGACTATGTATCTGCGCGTACTTTTTCCCCGCAAAAATATTTCAGAAATGCAGACGCATCACGTGCACACTCTTATTCTCTGCATTTCTTCATATCGCAGCTAGCTCTTTTTCTACTGCCCGTTTCTTCCCCCGACTCGCGTTATATATACCCAAACCCATGTATATATGGATCTTCGCTTATAGTTATACAGTGAGTATAAGAAGAGATGGAATGAGCGGGAGAAAAAGAGAGGGAGAAGGAGTGAGAAAAAGAGTGGAGAAGGTATGGGTAAAGGCAGGGGGGAGGGAGAATACGACGTCTGAGAAAAGGGTGAGGGCGCTGCTCATATCGCGAACTCCTTGAGTGTTATACGCACACTGTTCTCCTACTCGACTCCATATCTCACATTATTAAAAATCGGACGACTGCGGGGACTTCCTTCGCTACTCCCTCTCGCTCTCTTTGCCTCTTTCTCTCCCCCTTTTCCCCGCCTCTCTTCTTTAAAAACGCGCGACATGCATACATGGCTTACCCATAATATGGAAAAGCTGTCTTCTCACTCTTTCTGTTTGCATGCGAGCGCGCCGACGTCGGCGTTTCATATATTTTCGTACACCAGCGACGACGACGACGGCTGCGATTTCGTCAGTCGATGATGTATCGATCGCGGAAGCCTCTGAGTATTTGCGTTTGTCAGGTGGCCCGAAAGTCTAGCCTACTCGGTTGGCAATAGCGTCGACGTTGGCTCACATAGAACGATGTCTACGACGACGGAGGCGGCGGCTGTATAAGCCGACTTAATAAAATGCGAGTATTGATTTATCGGCAATTAATGCAGTAGTTGGCCGAGAGAGAGTGTCGGTAGGAGTATAAATTTCAGATCACGCCAGCTAGCGGTAAGACCTTATGCTGAGTCAACGATATTGACGAGTATAGAGCTAGCTACTGTAGGCTTTATTTGCGTTCTTCTTTTATTTATGAAATACAAATGTCATAAGATTTTTTTCAGAATCATAAGGATGAATCGTAAAAAAAGCCAAGAAGGGAAATATTGTACGTTTCATATCTAGGTAAAACATGTTGTTTGTACATTATTCGGAAAAATAAAATATTTATATAATTGTAGGACGAAAAGAATGCTGTGTGGCGACTTTCTGAAGTAAAGGGTTTGAAAGAATTGATTTACCGAATAATTTTAATGGAATTAAATTGTCATTTGGAGAATTTTTAAAAATGAATAATAAAGGTTACGCTCCTTCATAGTGGAATTTTATATTTGTATAAATATATAGTACTTAAAATTGGTTCATAACATGTATAATGCGCAACAGACTTTAATACGATGGTCGCTTAACCTTTCTTAATAGTATTAATGATTAAGTAATTAAATAAATAAAGTTCTCAAAGTAATTATAATCATTAAGTCAGTTATTATTTAAATGAACTTTAGTGATATGATTCACAAATATTTACTTTTGACTTGCATGATGATGTGGATTGAAGTTTGAAATAATTTCCATAAAATGCGATAAAGAGTAGTTTTAGAACTTTCGTGAAAGTTTTACTGAGATCACGTAAACCTGCCACGTAGCCTACTACTGAAAGTCATGATATGCAGATGATAATGCGAATCTTTTATAAACCCCCTTATCGTTTTATTTTTAAGCTTGATTTATTAACTGAAACTTCTGGGTATTCATACGTATGTAGACGAGAAGAACTTTTTTGCTTTTAAAATTTTCAAGACATAAACTATACTTGAATGACGTCAAAATAAAAAGAGATAATTAAAATGCTTCTAGTTTTTCTACAAACACCAATATGAACTTAATTAAATGAGTCTTAAATTCGGAGTTAAAAAGTTGTTTAGTGTCGAGCACATAGTTGTACGAGATTTAAATTTTTATTACTTGTTTTCCTTTTTATTTTTCGTTACTTACCGACAATTTTGTTACCGATATAAATAGTATATTGTGTAGACGAGCACTGCAACTACACAAGGTCATAAAGCCCACTTAGCCCTTGGTACACACGATATTTTTTGTGACACGGGTTTAGATTTTCGTGGTTTTGTACCTGTAACGTGAGACTACATTAAGGGATTTCCGGAACAGTAACCAAAGATCCATTGAAATTTTCATCTTTGTCTTTCCTCATTTCAACATATTTAAAATTTTTGTAAACTTTGTATTTTCGTAATAAGGATGAGACAATAAAATAATAGATTAATAAAAAATGAAACTAACATTTTTTATCATAGAAAACGTATGATATGCAAAAAGATATTGAATAGGAAAGGATCACTCAAATAAGTAAGTTAAATACATTTTCTCAAAAATTATTTAAAAACAAGTACAAGAAAATCTTTTACGCCCGCTACGAAAATATTACGCCCGCTACCGAAATTTTACACCCGCCACGGAAGTTTTGGACCCGCTAGTCTAAAAGCGGTTACTTTAGGACCTTTTTTAGGTTTAAAAAACGCGAAAATCGTGCCTGGGTTACAAAAAATTTATCATGAATAGCTACGGCTTGCAGACGGTGACCTATTAGTCACTGTTGACGAATAATAAACAGCTTATCTGCTCCCAATCTATAAAATAAAATAATCTACTCATAACTTCTATTAAGTAAGCATAATTCTTATTTAAAATGATAAGGTAGTTTTTGATCCAAAAGTGAATTTTATTTTATGCTTTTTTAGATTTGATGTAACCAGCTCAAGTCAATGTAAAAAAAATAAATACTCTAGACAGTAAGAAGCATGCTTTTAAATATAAATAGAACAGATAGACAACTTCTTCATTTTCTGTCTGTTTTCTATGGATTACGGCTTATTTTGTTCGTTATGAAATTTCACGATAAAATTGCGGTAAGGAAAATGTTGCATGATCAAGAAATTACATTATTTTGAGTGAATTTTGGTTGACATTAAAATTTTACTACAGCTCAATAACGTACTTCATAGGTTTAAGAAATGGCAAAAATTTTATAAGGACATAATATTTTATAATATTTTATAATTTTAATATTTTTTGTTTAAAAAATTTGTTTCGCCGTTCAAAAGCTTTTTGAGGAAGCAAAGTATTATAAAAATATACCAAAGCTAAAGCCGTGCATTTTGTATTATGCCGTTCAATATTCTTTTTTCATGATAATCTAAAGTATCCAAGAATCTAATAAAACTATTTTTGAAAACGTCAAATTTTTCTCCAAAGGTGTATGAGAAATTGAAAAATTCGGCGTTGACAGTTATATGAATTGCAATAAAATAAAAAGCATTTTAGGTTACCTATTTTTGCGTCGTTCTAGAGTAAGCTTTGTGATGGAAAAAAGAGTTTATTTAAAATTTTTTTCGGAGAAAATCGAGATAGAAATCCATCATTGTTAGAAAATGTTCGTACTTATAGAGGTGCATAGGCGTTGTGCTCGCCTCGGAACTTAATGGCACGACATTGAAATTTACATAAGGAAATAAAAGCTATATCAAACGCAAACAATTCTCAGCAGAGAACTGCCATTCAAACCCTCTCAATATCGCAATGAATCACGCTCCTATAGGTGGCTCCACGTACACGCGTCGATTGCATAATGAAGCCAGGAACGCTGCAGTGGCGAAGCCTGTCTTATTCTCATTCTCTGACCCGCCAACGCTAAGCGCTGGGAATTAGTTTCTTATTCTGATGATCATACGCGACTCTCGCTTGCTACTTACCAGCCCTGCAGCGCGAGCGCGCGTGAAGGCTTCGAATTAATAGAAAGTTTCCCTCGTCTCTCCAGCTCGCTCCCACTAGAAGCTTACGCGCCTGTCTCGGCCAGAGATGTTCGCTCGGAGAACGGTGGCCCCATAAATTTTGCCAAGTATCAGCCCATAAATTGAAAATGCACTGCGCCGCGCCGCCACTGCCGCGCTATAAGACCCGCCACCGTCGTTTTCACCTACAAGCGCTTCTCTCTCTCTCTCTCTCTCTCTCTCTCTCTCTCTCTCTCTCTCTCTTTCTCTCTCGCTTATTGCTTAGCAGCTCTACATCGAGCGCAAAATGTTTAAAACCTCTGCTCGTATAGGTGCACGAGCCTGGCTATATATTTCTCTGCTCGATGAGTATATATAGTGCGGCTGCTGGCTTCTTCGACTCGGTGGTCAGAGGAGAGAATTCCGAAGCGTTGGGAAGAATTATGCAACGTTCTTACAGCTGCGACGCTGATAATATTTTCCTTCCTTGTAATACGTCTTCCAGTATTCATAAAAAGTTTCCTCTCTTCCTCTGGCTCTTTCTTTATCTCACTCTTTTTTTTCGTTCTTTCTCCGCTTCTAAGCAAAACTATATGAAAATATTTTTATGAAAAATTTTCAAGGGAAACTTCATGCGAGAGTGAGTTTTGGTGAAAGGGAAGATAAACCGAGGATTAAAGATACCGTTTTATTGAGTCTTTAAGTGTGCGCGAATATTTGACGCCGAATTTATATCTTTCCATGAATTAATCAAAATTTACTTCCAGGTTTATTTAAAAAAATAATTTTATAGGCCCCGAGAGATAATTTCTTTTATGTGTTGAGGTGATTTCATTCCTAACAATAAGTACTTCGTGAAAATATGCAGATTGATACTCGAGAGCTCTATAGTTTCGTAATCTAATTTCGCTATTTCGACAGTGCTTGAATAACTATAATAAATTACGGGTGATACTTACCTTTGACAATAGTTACTTACTAGAAGAGGGTAAGGTCTGCGTACAATAAATGGATACATATAAAATGTTGGGATATGTTTCCGCATGTAGAAATATGAAGAATGCCACAATACTAGACTGTAAAGCTCAAAAAAACTTATATTCTGGAAATGTTTAGATTTTTTCGAATAAAATTTTCATTGTTGAACTTTGATGGTATCAATCTTTTTTAATTTAATTCTAAAAATCACAAATAATAGATTATTTCCTTTAGTATAATTTTCTCCTTACGAAACGATACCTAAGACTTTCGAAAATTAAAAGATTACCGTTTGAAGAAGGAAGCTTTTTTCAAGTTTTTTGAAAATAAAGCTGAAAATTTTCAGAACTTCAGTTTTTTAAGCGTCAAGATCTGTTTGAAGATGCTGTAACTTATAAATATTTATACAAATCTGATAGTTGAAACTCGGTTTTAACTTCCTTAAATAATAGAGAAACTGTTCAGGAAATACGAATTGGTGGAAATAAGAGTCTATGCAAGTTCTTGAATATACGATGTGCTGGGATCTATTTTTATCCGAGCACCTGGTACTGGTTAAGCTGATGCACATTTAATATACCGATAATTGACACTGCGAATCCAAAAATTTGGTCAATCAATATTAAGTACTTTATCAAGTATAAAGCCTTGAGATCCGAGAATAATTGATCCTGTATAATTTTGAAACGGGACAAAAATAGCAATAGAAAAATAGTGACCGGCATGTGCTAGAAAGGGTGTAAATTACACTCTATCAGAATATCATATCACATTATACAAGCGTTTCAAAATCGATGTATGCAATTTCAAACTGGCAAACATCGAATTTACGAATGATAGACGTTGCAGAGCAGAACACAAATAATAAATGAATAATTCTTACTTAATAAATGCTAAAAATTTTATATTATTTTATAAACCAATGAGCTTTAAGCTCAAGACAACAACACAGCATTATGCATGATACCAATAAAATAGAAAAAATTTTAAAATAGATAATTAATTATTTCAACATCTAAATTTCTATTGAATTCTTCATTACATTTGCGCTTGTATTCAATAATACGAGTTCACTCCGTTCTGAAATAATTTACTTTGATCTTCTTTACATATAATATACATTATACATGCTATAATTTCAACTCTTATTATAATTATGATAAATATCATGTACGTATAAAAATCACAAATCCCTTTTTACAGGATTGGGAAAATCGCTACTATTATTTTCCATTTAATTAGCATCTTAAATATTCTTTATTAGAATATTTTAAAGTGTAACTCTTTATAGAAAAATCACACACGTACGCGCTCGCATACACACACATAAATACACGCAAACTCATAGATATATAAAAGAAAAGCAATATTTTGTCCAGGAAAAATAATATTAATAATAATAAAAACAATGAAAAATAGCTGTGAGGATGTAGTAATAGAGAACGAAAATAAAGAAGAGAATAAGCATTAGGTACCTACATCAGAGAAGGAGAGAAAGAAAGAGAGAGAGGTGAGATGCAGAGAAAAATAAAAGAAAAAAAAAACAAAAACAAGAAAGTTTCTGAGGAACAGGGAAGGGGGCGAGAAGCGAGGAGCCAGTTAACCCGTGAAACGTGCAACGGTCGTCGTGCAAATTTACTCTCTCTATGCATTTATATAGTTGAATTCGCGAGGAAAACGTAAAGCCGAGAGTGCTGAAAAGACGGTATGGCGCGCTGGCGTGTGCGTTGGAGTGGGACGGAAAACTCGCGCGGACTCGCAACGTTTGCCCGCTTCAAACGGCAAAATTTTCAACTTTCTCGCATATACGTATACAAAGCTGCGCATTCCAGTAATGCAGGAAAAAAAGAACCAAAGAGAAATTCAAAAGGCGAGCCGGCTTGAATAAATGCGTTAAATAACGCAGAAATAAACCATTATTTATATAGATCGTTCTCGGATCATTTCGTGGAATGACAAGCAACGTTTTGCCAGGTTATTATACCTCTGCACGCGATGAAGATATTTTTCATGTCTATTATATTTCATTATTTCTTTGTTGTTGCACTGGTATTAAAAGGCTTTTCTCGTTGTAAGAGTAAAAAATTTATCAACTCTCATTAAAAATATGATTTAAGATGTTCCACAACTTTTAAATTCTTAGTTGAAAATTTGTTCTCTTGTTTATTCAACAATGTTTATTATAAATATTATTGTAATTTAAATAAAATTTTAATTATTATGAAAAATACGGGTTCCTATTGCAAGAAGAAAAGAGTAAAGGCCAAAATGAGTTCACAAAAATCGTATATGGCGGATTCCATTTCAAATCAAACATTTCGACTGTACCTATGTTATTGATCATTTTCGAACTGAAAGGAATAAAATATGTTGTACTTCCATCAAAATGATTGGGTATTTTTTAATTCTGACTTTTGAATTTGTCACCACTATTAAATGTTATAATAGGAAAAGCTAGGAGGGTCAAGACCAGCGTTAGATCTTCCCTATAAAACTTATAGAACCAATAAATGTAATTTGCATATAAGTCGTGTAAATAATACAGTCAGAAATTTTGAAGAATTATGGAACTTAGATGGAGGAATTACGCGAGCATTGAGATTACAGCGAGATATCCGCTTTGCTAAGAACTGAGTTATCCGCAGTAAATCGCTGGACTCGTCGGTGGACACGATAGGCTTGAGCTTAGAATTCGGTGACGACGACAACTTTGTTGCGCCCGTTACGCGATCCCCATGCGCGCGCATTTATCGCCGGTGGGCCGCGGCAGATATGCAAAATATATGCATTCGATGCGCGCGCGGCCCGTTGCATTATTTATACCCGTGTCGTGTCACGCCGTGGCCAACGATTAATGTGGCGTATATGTGGAGCCCAGTGCATCTCTCTCCCTCCTCTCTCACTCTTTTTTCTCGCACTCATGCGTTCACTGTATTTTCATTTCGTTTGATTTCGATGATATCCGGCGTACGCGAGCGATAATCTTGATCCGACAGCTTTTGCACGATCGGCGCAATTTATCGTTATGTTGAAACGCGCTATTTGTATTCCACGTTTATCGATTCCTGATGAAGTTATGTTTTCAGATATGTGTCAGTATAAATGTGTTTGCGAGAGAGAGAGCGAGAAAGAGAGAGAGAGAGAGAGAGAGAGAGAGAGAGAGAGAGAGAGAGAGAGAGAGAGAGAGAGAGAATAAGAAGCGATCGCCCGGAGATTTTTGTATACATGGCCCTTTGAAAGAAAGTGATAAAAGTCGCATCGAACTATAACCAATGTTTATTAAATTATATGTTATCGATATTCACATAATTGGAAATTTATATTTAATACAATATACTTATTTGTGGATCTGCTCGCTGGTTTCTATATTACTTCTATTTTATTTTGGGGAGTTTCAGTGTGATGCCTCGTGCAATCAGCTAACTTAGTAATTAGCATGCAATAAAAATTGCATTATACTCATTTGGATAACGAGAGCCGTTCTAAATTATTACTGCTGTTTTAATGTTCATATATTGTAGTCGATAAGTCATTAATTAATTTATTTTGGTACAAAGGATGCTCAAATATATTGCCCTACGAACATGTTTTAATTATAATTTTGTCATACTGTAATGTGAAATTAGCTTCATATAGTATTGCGGTTATATAAATAACGATGTAAGCTTACTCTCTGAATTTTGATGAGGAAAAATTCAGTTATTACCTGTTAATATCTATTTATACGGATACTATAACAATATCCTACTTGTAAAAACAAATTAATTATTACAAGAAAAATCTTGTAATAATTGCATCGTCGGGTACTACAAAAAAAAAAAAAAAATGCTCTCGTACTTCTTGGAAGCCTATATCATGAACACTTGTGTGAACATAATACCTTTTATTTTTTACAAATATTTATACATCACGAGCATCTCAAATAATAAATTCATTATTACAACTTTATTTCGTCAATAACCTTACGATACGACCACTTTTCGGAGTACATTGATTTTGTGATGGATTGGAGAGTTTGATTGAACTAATATGTTTAAGAATTAATGAATAATATCTATAACTGTTAAATGAATTTAGTATACTCTTCTCGATGATCTAGAAAATTGTTATATTTTTGCACAAAGGATTAAAATGTATCCCAGATAAGTTATCGATCATGCAATTTAAAAAATCTCGCTTGAAAGAAAAAGTTTTGATACAGAAAGGTGGACTCCATTGTCTGACACAGACTCGACGAGCGTATATTTTTTATTACCCCAGTCAGGTGTGCATCAAATAAAATTTGATTTTTCTGTAGAATGGCATGAACAGAAACGAGTATTTTTTCTCTTTCAGTTTTTCTCTTTTTATATTTGTTTCTTGCCCTATAGTTAACCGAATTTTTTTTCTCGTTGGCAGATTTGCATTTAAAGTAAATTACTAAAATTAAAACCACCACTGTCAATATATTGGCACTTAGCTTCCTCCAAATGAATTTATCGCTCCTACATGTATAGTATATAGTTCAAATATAAAATATGTTTATTCATTCTACATGTTTTTTCAATAATTTACAAATTGATTAGTATTTACAAAAATTACACATTACTTCTTATTCTTAAAATCATATTTATAAGCTGCCATTGATAATGTGTCAACACAAAAGTACTATAATACAAAATAACCTACCTACCTAGAGCGCAACTAATACACATGCACTGCACCATCTATAAGAACCCCTTTCGTACATTCCTATTACCTCCAAATCATTATACTTCAATATTCTGTATAATAGATAATGTTTCTTGATGAAATTTCACAAATATATTGCCTATCCACACACAATTTTTTTTATAAATTTCATTTTTCCATTTATAAAAGATATAAACTCCATTTATAAACTCATTTTTCTATTTATATTTATAAACTCCATTAAGAAGGTTCTTGCGTTAGGTGAAGTTGTCGAAAATATCTTTAAACTAATAAATTATTGTTCTTTGTACCTAACTCGACATCCTTGGTCACTTTTTAGGTAGCGTTACGAATCAAAATCATAAGAAAAATGGTTTTGAAAATCTGTATTTTTACACGGGGATTGTGGGGGCTATGACGAAAGTCACCGAATATAGTGATTTATCCTCTCAGAAAGTATCGATAATTAAATAAAAAACAGATGTATTTCTAGAGTGAGGTCTCATATTCTATTTAAAGTAAAGAAATATGCAGGTAGCCGATCAAACGAAAAATGTATTCAATATTATTGTATTCAATATATTGAAAAAGTGGTGAAAATGTGTAGATTAGAGCGAAAGTTAATAACAAGAGGTCATGTGACCTGAAGTATGTATGCGCGCGAGAATATGAAATAAGATTTTTTTCTATTATGATCCACACTTTTTTCGCGAATCACCCTTTGCGCACTCCACGGATACTTCTTACTACACTACTTATATCGCTTTTTTCTGATGAAGACATCTCGATACATAAGCTCAAATAACCGGTGAAAATCGACCTCGTAGATCCGAAAATAAAGCGGTATACATATCGTCGGGTGAGAGGTGAAAGAAGACAACTCGGCTGAGAGCTAAGAAACCAGACAGCTCGGTTGAGAGCTAAGAAACCAGGCAACTCGATCGAGATCTAAGAAATAGGACAACGCGGCCGAGAGTTAAGAAACCAGACAACTCGCGGGCTTCTTTTTTCATTTGGTTTTTTAGTTGATAACCATGATAGCGAGTTAAAATACCAACGATATTAACTCCCTACAGCGGTTCTCAATAGCCACAAAAATCATAAAAATAATCACAAAAGAAATTTTTACGTATATAAGGAACAAAGGTTCCCAATTAAAAAGCGAATGAAAAAAGGAACCCGCGAGTTGTCTGGTTTCTTAGCTCTAGGCCGAGTTGTCCGGTTTCTTAGCTGTCGGCCGAGTTGTCCGGTTTCTTAGCTCTCGGCCGAATTGTCTGGTTTCTTAGCTCTCAGCTGAGTTGTCTCCTTTCACCTCTCATCCGACGACACACACAAACACACACACACACACACACACACACACACACACACACACACACATACACACGCAAACACACACACACACACACTCACACACACATACACACACACACACACACACACACACACACACATCCATACAGACATTTTCTAAAATCATATGATACAATCTTCTAACACCTCTAACATGCTTCTAGAGCGATTTAAAGAAACTTGAAAAATTTTACTATTACAAAGCTTTCTCTAGGAGGAAGCAATAATTGCTTCACACTATCTCAATAAAACTATTTTTTAAACTTGAACTATAAAAGTACATGAAGTGTAAAATCAATTGAAATATTTTAAGAATCATTAAACTACTCGCACAGAGGTTCGCTGATAAATAGGACAGTTATTTATATTTAGTATAATTACTTCCGCCTAGAAGAATAATAGTAAGAATATAGTAATTTTAGAACGAACCTCCCTAGATGAATTTTCGTGCTATAACTTTGTTTGTTGGAATTAAAAATTAATGTATTGTATTAATTTGATGTGATTTTTTTATTTCATTTATTTATAATAGAAATAATTTTGCTTCCTTCTGGAGGAAGTTTTCTATTCAATAAAACTTTAAAATTAACGTAAGTAGAGCTAAATCGAATTATTACATGATTGTACCACCTTACATTGTTTTCACCATCCGTTATGGGACAGTCGAAACTAGCGATCCAGAAAATTTGTCTTATAAGTTGTTTCGAAGTATTTTGAAATTGTCTTCACTTATTTATTGAAATATTTGATATTAATTATGATCTTTTCTTCGTAATTAATCATTTATTATATATTACTATTTTTTCGGCATTACCGCTCGGGTGGCCAGATAGCGATTCTTTGTCTTACTTACTGTCGAAGAACATGATGTCACTTACATGTGAGTGAAAATCATAGAAGGATTAAAAGACCGCAAACTGGTCATCCTTAAGTAACACCATAACGAAAAATGGTACACGCAAACACACAAACACACAGGATACGAGGATGCCTACGGACCACCTCTATATCCACGTCGCCTCAGTGTCAACTGGCTGACGATTGATGTCTAGGCGTCAAAGCGTTGGGGCAGCGAGCGCAACATCACCATTCGTTCAGCCGACAACAGCGGTGAGTGCCGAGGAGCTGCCTCATCCATGCTGCTTCGATCCGAGTAAAAAGCCACCCTCGTAACACATAAAATCTGCAGGTCTAGTGAAAATAGACGAACTCTCCCTATCGCCAATAATTGACCCGCGTACTCTTTAATGATCGCACGCAACACGATGTTCAGCGATTTATAATTCAGTCTCATTTGAAACTGCGAGCGGGTAAGAAAGAGCCTACATGATGCTTGAAAAACTGGATAGCATGCGTATGTAAAGTAACTTGTAACTTTTAAGTCTGATGCATGTATTGGTCAAAGAAATCCGTCTTAAATTTGATTCTAAACATGCTTTCTCTACGGTCACGATCAACAACTTCGATTCCAATCCCATTTGCTGAGGCGGTTGAGGATCTCTTTTTGTGGTGTAGCGACGCGCAGCCTAGCTTTCGAAAAGGGGCTTCTTAATCCACTGTATTAATGCACTCAATAAAACAAGGGGACGTACTTGCTGCTGCATCACAACAGGGCTGTTACGAAATGACTCCTGCTTTGCTTTTCCGTCCCGAAGATAAAGCTCTGAAATTTTATTTGGATCTTACAATGGAATATCATCCTTCACACAAAAATTGTAATATTGAAAAAAGTAATATGTCCCCTCCTCACAAAAACAAAAAATATTAACTGGAATAATCTTTCTTCCAAATCCTCCCAAAGACCATTCCATGGGCGCAATTTTTCGCGCCTTCAGTCCCTGTCTCTCTTCCTCCCTCTCTATTTCTCTCGATAGCTCTCATTTTCACTTTTCTCCTTTCTGCATCATTCCCCTTTTCCATTCCACCCCGCGGTCCGACGGAAATCCCTCTTTCTCTCTCTCTCTCTCTCTCTCTCTCTCTCTCTCTCTCTCTCTCTCTCTCTCTCTCTCTCCCTCTCTCTCACCCCCCCCCCGTCCCCCCCCCCCCTCTCTCTCTCTCTCTCTCTCTCTCTCTCTCTCTCTCTCTCTCTCTCTCTCTCTCTCTCTCTCCCGTGTACGCATATACGCCGGGAAACATGCACATGCAAAATCGGTGCGCGTATAGCTCATGGCCTTCCCTCTATCTGTATATAAGGTGGTCCGGTGCGCAACGTCAAACGGCCTCGTTGCAAGTCAAATTCTATCCGTTCGCGTTAAGCTGCCCGCCCGCCCGCGACGCGAAATGCTCGGATAGAGAGAGAGAGAGAGAGAGAGAGAGAGAGCATGAGAGAGAGAGAGAGAGAGCTGGGGTGATGCGGATGGCGGCGCTGATGCTGGTGAATAGTCTCGCGAAACAAGCTCGGGGCCACGGTGGTGGCATCTTCATGAAGTTACGCGAGTATCTGCAGGTATATGTGCTAGACTCCATGGGAGCTATTCATACACAACTTGAGACACCTCACGACCTATTTATGGCGAACAGATGGCTAGTACCATTACGGTCGTTGTGCTCTTAGCTTGATTGTTACTCACGCAATACAAATCAAAAGAAATTTTTAAAAGTTAAAAGTTTTTAAAAATTAGATACAAAACAATTAAGTAGAAAACCATCAGATAGAAAACAATTAGGTACAAAATAATTAGGTACAAAATCATTTTCTTATTCATATTTTTGTCGGTTTTTTCCTGTAATCAGAGAATAAATTACATAATACTTTTCGACAAAGTGTGTGCTCGAAAGATAATTCTATAGCCGAAAAAGTGTCCACATGTAAAGAGAAAATTAGGTTGGCAACCATATATTCGGGTAATATATATTGTTGTGTATTATAAATAACATTGCTGCATTGCATGTTTGAATACATATTACAAACAAGAGTTTATATAAGTTGACAATTAAAAATATATAAAGAGGCCAAGTATTGGAGCGAAATTTTGGCAACAACGGCAACGTCAGTTTTTTTTCTATTGTGGCCAATTGCTAGTGCATTGATCCTGGTTCACCATAAGCTTGCTATTTCTGAGTTAAATTTCTGGCTAAAAACATATACTGCGTGGTATTTCATAATTATATACGAATCAGAAATAAATTATGGTATTTACACTTTATAAAATAGGTATTTTAAGTAAAATAAAAACTTTTTCAATGAAGTATACCACTTTTTTTTATTTTACAGCTATTTGAAGCCTTCTTTAATGAGTCTTATATAGCTCTGCATTACTGTGCTAGAAAGTACTTTTGGATGCAATGTGTCCATCTTTAGTAACTCACACAGTAATGGGGATCTACAGTTTTAGGTCAGTTCCGAACTACCAGAGCTACAGTGAGATAAACACGTGAAAATTCCGAATTTTCGAAAAATTCGGCACAGAGGTGGCCAGTCAATCGTCAAAGCCAGGATTCGAACTCGGCACTGTTTGGGTCAACAAACATTCTGAGTCGAGAGTCCGAGGCTTTAGACGATTGAGCTACCGTAGCTCTACATATATTACTTTTTTATTATGAATTTGGATAAAAATTCTTTCATTTAATTAACACGTTAACTATAAAATATGGTTAATTTTCTATCAGAGGATACTCGTCGTTAATTAATTAATTTATGTCTGTATAATTATAAAATATGCGTTTCTTAATGTTTTCCGATAATTAGAACCATTTTATTATTATTTTAGATTAAGAAATGCTTTTATAAATCTAATTCTTATAATAGCTATCTTTGAGCTCTAGTGGTGGCCAATGATTAATTAAGAAGATAGTTAAGAATAAGGAGGCATATATTACAAAATACAAGAAGCAAAAAACAGTACGTTACACACAACTAACTTATTTTTTTATAGATTAAATTATTAAGACACCTTGGCAACGGATTTTACTAAGACTTTGTGAGTCGATTTCTGGTATCTAAAAATGAATCTGATTTTTAGATACGAGAAATCGATTCTCAAAGCCCCTTTGAAATACGTTTTCCAGAGGATGTGCACTTTCCTTGTAAGTAAACTCATTGACAATATTTTACAGTTACATGTCATTCTATTTTCCTAATCTATTAAGTAGCATTTTTTAGTATTTTGGCAATTTTGCATATAGATTTATATCAGAAAATGCATAAAACAAAATTTTTACTATTTTAAAGATTGAATTTGATATTAAATAGATTGATTACTATTTAGCATGGGACTTATTGAAATATATGAAATTTGATTTGCAGATTGGAGAATATTTTAATGCTATACGAAATGTGGACACACAATATTTTAAAGCTGCACAATTAACTAAAATTAGATTTTAATTAATATTTCACAAAATTGATGTTAATCCAGCTATGTACTCATATAATAGAGTGCTTCCCCCAACTTCCTCTATTCAAACGAATCCACTTATCGGATAACCACACACCGTGTATTTAAATGTAAACAATACGAACCCCGGCTTAGCAAAGCAAGCAATATTCAATTGCAAACTAATGTAGCTTATATTCTCTCTCTCCCTCTCTCTTGCCCACTCTCTTCCTCTCTCTCTCTCTTGCTCTCTTTCTCTATTCCCGCCTTACTCGATTTCAGTCTAAATCACGATCAATATACGCGTATCTTCTTTATTTTTTACTCGAATTCCTGGCGAGTCTGAGGCAGAGCGAAAAGTGCGCTCGCGCACGCGATAAAGAAGAAAGATAAGAGCGCGAGAGCGCTGCGCATCTCGGCGCGCGCGTGTCGAACGTCGAACGTCAGCGCGATCAAATGCACACACATACACACCCACACGTATACACGTATGCTTTTTCCTTCTTCTTCTTCTCCTCCTCCGTGCTACCCTTATTCTACGTGCCGCGGGTTTCAGGACTCTTTTCTCTCTCACGCGAGCGCGACTTTTCGAAATTTCCTGCACGTGCCTGGCATCGCTGCCGCCACTGCGGGAGAAAGACGCGCTGAATGTACGTACGTATACACGCGGACTCTCCACGCACACGCGTGTCGACTGGGGTATACAGGCTTTCGTGAAAATGCACACCCTGCGGATATATACGCGCGACAAAGGACAGAGAGAGAGAGAGCCAGCTGTGCGGGAAACACGAAGACGTAGGTGAGGAAGGAGGGAAGGAAGCAAAGCCGGAGGAAGCGGCATATGCAAAGTGACGAGAATAAAACGTGAATGTTTCAGAACGTAAACATCGGGCGCGCACGCACAGACCCCGGTAATGCTCCGATGTGCACACGTGTACGTGTGTGAGCAGGTAGAAAAGTTTCGAAATGAAGATGCATAGCCTGGGGAGAGTGTCGCCGGTTTGCGTGGCGATCGCGAGAGACGCATCGCGAATTCTAGCGCGCGATTTGCCGAGGGATTTGCGAAGGCTGTGTTTCGGTAAATGATGTATATGTCCGAATTGTCGACAATTTTGATACCGATGCATCACTGCGACGTGTACGCGCATTTCGATGTTTTTTTTTTCTCTCGAGAAAGTTTTAACATCCTATGGGTATATGCGTTTTGAAAAAGACCGCATTGCGTCACTTCATATCCGAATATAGTCGACGTTTTTTCAAATTTTTATTATGGTTATGAAGATTCGACATCTCACGGAAGGAACAAAAAGTCGAAGATAATTTTATAACTGCGAATTCTATACACACAGAATCTAGTTATTTATATTCTGAAAGTAGTCCATAACAGTATTCGGTCAGACCTAAAGCTATGCAATTTGAATGTTGATTGTATAACGTAAATGAAATTTTGAAAGAGAAGAATTATAATTATCTAAAACTCTCATCGCAGCGTGCCACGGGACTCTTTTGATCTGCATGAAAAGAGGAAGAACGCGCTTAGAGTATTATCGAATCTTCTCGCTAACTCGTTTAAAAACTCAATCTTATCTTGTAATAGCTCACAATGACGGCGCCTCGTTACCGCAGATGACAAACCACCTCATTCTCATTAGTTATTAATAAAACTTGCCGTCCATTTTGAAATTAAATAGGCAGGCTAATTAAGCAACTAATTAGTTAAAATACACGTAATTAACATTTGCTTTTCATCGCTCTTGCGCCCCTCGTAGCCAGCGGCTAGTGCTACTCGTGTGGGTCTGTGTGTATCTGTATGTGTATAATGTGTGCGCGCGTGCTCTCTCTCTCTCTCTTACTCTCCTCACAAACTTCTGCTTTCCATTTAAAAGATGACAGTGGTGTGGGACTCAGTGCTTCGTCTTATTTTTTCTTTGTCGCACATGAGTCAAATTAAGCAAGGGTCGCGTGCCGCGGACAAACTTGATTAAAAGTTACGAACCGCAGCGAGAGCAATTAATAGCGAGGATATAGCACTCGCGAGCGAACCCCTTGCGTGCACGTAGACGTGTGTCTATGTACGGGAATGATGACTTTCACTAAACCGGTATTATTGATTACTGCTGTCAACAGTCGAAGTAAACTTATATGATGAAGAGCATTGACTTGCGCCTTTCAGAATTGAAAAATGTCAATTTTAAAATTATTATAGTTTTCAGTTGAGCAATAAAAATACGAGAAAAGTTTATTAAGTCGAGCTATGGGTAAATGTAATATTGTGAAAAATTATTTACATCCGCGAAAATACAATATAGAGGGAAACGGGCCAAAAATGAAGACTCCCATACTGATGTGAGTATAGTTTTGGTGTCAACAAGATTTCTTATCATGCATTGTATGCAATGATGGGCGACTTACTTATTATAAGAAGTCAGTTGTTTTGAAGAAACGTAAACAAACTACAAAATTATCTAAGATTTAATAAGTGTAACACAAAAAACGATCGCATTGATAAAATAACTTAATCAAAATGTAATTCTATTAGCTCCTTGATTGCTATAGTGTTATGAATCTTTGTCTAAAATACTAGAAAAAACCTATTTTTACTCGCCATTTTGCTACTATCAGAGACCTCAGAAATCCTTGTATATGAAGTTTCAACAATTTTTTAGGTTTCACAGTTTCGGTACGATTGACTAAAATAGGTTGGCGGGGTTAACTATAAAAAAGAGTAGCAAAATTAATTTCATAATAAAACCATAAAAATAATTTTTTTTTTTTAATTTTAAAGCATCATGAATATAAAAATTAATTTTTAGTTTAACATTTTTGCAGATTAAATATTTATGAGCCTAAAGCTGGTATAACTTTCCTAGTATAAGTAAATTTTAAAATAACGCTGCATGAAGAAGCTTCTACCCTTACCCGGTACTCTAAACCATATTCAATGTTTTCGCGACAAAGTGGATGAAAAGTCCTCGAGAGGAATCCGGCTTATCTTCATGCATGTCGGATGAGATATAGAAATTTTGCATCGGGATACAACAAGAATCTTCTAAATTTGAAGGAAAGAATGCCCATGACTTAAACTTTCAATTTTTCTTAAGAAAAGGAAGAAAAGATACAAAATACACGGCATCTAGATACTTTTTAAAATAATTTAAACATAAACATTTTTTGGATTTTGGCGGGCATTGGAGAATCGATTTCTAGTACCTAAAAATGAAGCCCAGTGCTGACAATTTCTTCTTCTTAATGAATCAGGGCTTAAATTTTAACTTTTACTGTCTACTATTATAATCTTTTTTGCTTGTTTTAGTATCATAAATATTTGTAATGTGACATAAATAGAAGAGACATCATTTTTTAACGAAATAGAGAATATTTGAGATTAAATTGCCCATATCTCAAGAAAAAGGGCCCATTGGACGAAATTGTCAGCACTGGACTTCATTTTTAGGTACCAGAAATCGATTCTCTAATGCCCGCTAAAATCCGTTTCCCGCAGGTTAGACCTTCTCCTTGTGAAATATTTCAGTATATATTAATATTTATATATTTGGATAATTCTGTAACGAGTAACCACACATTTAAATACTTTCCGAATACTCAGAGATGAGCTTTTATAATCTATGAAAGAAGCATCAGTTTTACCAACGTGATTTCTTTTCAACACCTGTTTTTAAATCAATATAATTGATGCAATTTATTCAACGAAAAATACTTATATGTAAAATAAAAAATAGCTTTCCTGGTAGAAAATAACCCAATTTCGTTGGTTAACATGTTAAT
>JAPYZO010014648.1:0-13143 GCA_030522905.1 Torymus flavipes
AAATTGGTTTTAACTTTAATTCTGCAATAAATGGATTTTTCTCTCGCGACAAGATCGTATGAGCTCGTTTATTAATTTTTTTACCTTAAACTGCGGCTTTTTGTTTATCACAAGAGGAAAATACGCGTAAAGAAAAAACTATCTGTATACACAAGACAATTTACTATCGGTATTTAGGTTTAAATATTGATTCTCAATTTTTAATTTTAAAAGAACAATGAATTCTGAAACTTAATAGTATGTTATGACACTGTTGTGGGAGGTGGTTTTCTACCTTGCTCGAGGTTTTTCGCACGAGCGAAGCGAGTGACAAAATCGAGCAAGGTAAAAAAACACCTCCCACAATAGTTTCATACGATATTTTATACCACGAGCGCCGAAAAATCATACTAAAGTTGTGATTTTGAGGTTAGAGTGGTATAAATAAATGTAGTGATTTGCTTTTAAAAATTCTTAATTTGTTTGTAGTATATATTTTCATTATTGCGAGATCTCAATATAAAAGAATTTCTTGTGGTTATAAAGTACCACCTTCTTAATCCAAAGATCGAGGCCCTGATTCACTATAACTGCATTTTTCAGACCATCTATGAATAAAATTTTTTTCTTCCCATTTTCCATAAATCTAAAAAATTATTACGATAATATTATTTTAATTGAAATTATTTATACAAAAATTAAAACTATCAAAAATGGTAAAATTAATAACAAACGTCGTCAAAATAATTTCCTCCGTATATTTATAAAACTTAATATACTCTACAAGAAAATAAACCATTTGATTTAAATAATAGTACATTGTGCAACTACAGGAAGGAAAGTTGATTTTTGTAGCGAGAATGATGATTGAGCACGAATGCTCGAAATCATCATCCGAGTCTGAAAAAGTCAATTACTCTCTTATTACACATAGTAATTTTTTTAATAAGTGCAGGTTTCCACGAAGACCTTTTTTTGCATGAAAAGTGGTATATCGAGTCGCCATAACGGGATCACAAGTTCTCTTTCTCCCTATAGTGGGAGGTCTTGCTAGACGCTCGAAATGCTCGATTTTCCATTCAGTTTTCTATGTAGGAAAAAGGCCTTTTTCATGCATGAGTTGAAATATATTATTTGTTGAATTCAATAAATGTTTCTAACATAATATATTTTTTTTAATAGCGTTGCCAGACTTGAGTTAAATCCGAATAATGAAGATTTCTTCTTATGGAGTACACACCAGAGACCGCGTGACTTGCGGTAAGGGGGAAATTATTTGTTCATTATACTTGAAATAGTGGATTCTACAAATGTTTCTAACATAATGTTTTTTCATATATTTTAGCGTTATCGAATTAGGGGATGATTATCACTCATATCTGAATAGTGAAAATTGCAATACCGACAATCCATCCTTCCCCAGTACATCTAAAATCTTAAGAAGACGTGAAATTTTCATATCAAAGGATGTTATTTCATTTGACTTTTCACCGCTTGGAAAATATGTAGTCTTCGCCTGTAAGGACAACAGTCTCAACTCCTATGCTCTGCAATTTCCCGATTGTACTCCACGGGTTTCGCACAGAGGCCCATCGGGACAGGAACATATCGTACACATCAGGTGGGCGAACACCCGAAGGGCGCTCATCTCGTGTCAGCTACTAGGCTGTGCAGTTTTTCGGGACACGTCGAAGAACATGGCGAAAAGGAATCTCGAGATGCCTGGATATGAGCCAGACTGGTAAGGATAAGATAAGCGTTAACGTTTTGTCATTTTGCATTTTTATTTTGAGTTCATTATATCATCGCAGTGATCTTGCTGCTCTCTTAAATGAACTTGTCTTTTATATAACAATAGGGCACACACATTAATAATATACATCATTACTCCATATTTGTAGGCCCCTTGCAGCTGAGTGGAGCTGCGACGACCGGTTGATATTCACGATCGGCATATACAATACTATTTGTGTCTGGCTGACGGAAAATCTGATCATTCTGCACAAATTCAAGACGGAGGCCAGTATCGGGTCACTGCTGCCGAACCCGATTCATCCACACATACTCATCGTTGAGTTTCATAACGGTGGGGTAATATTAAGTAATATAGGCTCATCTAAAAATCTGTGGCTCGACACCTTTGATGTGGACAAAAAATTCATAGAGGATACGAATTTTTGTAAGGCCAAATGGTCCAAGGACGGAACCATGCTCGCGGCTATAAATACGCCCGAGATGAACCTGACACTCTTCAGCCTATACTTGGGCATTGAGCGGATCAAGATCCCGTACGGGAAGGTTTCGTCTGACGTGGGGACACCGAGGTTGAAGAACTTCCTGAATACCAGGTCGAAAAGAATTAAAAAACTGAAAACAGCAGAAATGCTACTCAATCGAAACAGTGACGCGTTAAGTCGATATCACAGACTTCAACGCGAACAATTCCGAGAGCAATTCCGCCCTACTAGATATTGAGTGTGACGAAAACGAGAGGAAAATCTTGTTTTCGTCTGGATCGTCGATCCAGCAACTTAACGCTGAAGACACTTCGCCGGACTGACGACAACGAGAGTGATAACAAATTTTCGTTCAGTTCATTGGGCTCACAAACCTATGGTGAAGAAATTCTATCAGCTTCATCGCTTTCGAGCAGTGAATCGGTATAAGATGAGTGGAAAGCAGTGTTAGAAAAGGATATTCAACGAATTTGGAATATTCGGTGGAATTAGGTTGAGTAGTGCCAAAGGAATGCGAAGGGCTCGTGTAATATCCATAATTGACAATAATGTTACTGTTATATATTGAGACTTGTTGAATCCAGTTGAAAAAGACCTTATCTCGGAATCCATTTGAAAAAGGACTTGTGAATGCCTATATCAAACCGCAATTAGCGTGTGAGATAGGACCTCTTTCAACCGGATTCCGAGATAAGTCCTATTTCAAGTTGTAAAATTTTAATAGATATAGGAATATTTATATATGGTAATGAAATAAATAACTAAACATTTATCAATAAAATAAGCATATATTCAAACCACATTAAAAATCAAATATATGTACAAACTATAAAATTGTATATCAGCGCAGTTATATAATCACTTTTTGCTCGCTCCTAGACTAATCCCCTGAGGAATTCCACGAACTCTTCCACGGGTCATTGACCTATTATTTCGCACACGTGTCTACTAAGCTCTCGTCACATGATAAATTAAGATTTCGCGATCTAGTCTACTTATTATATTAATCATTGCATTTATAATTATCAAAATTACACACGATCTGGAAAGGACCGACACCGCCAATAACTACGTTCGCACAAATATATCTGCTACTTAGCTTAGGTGTATACGCAGTATGCAACGGGGCTCCTCCGTCCGAGACCTCGTTGTCCAACTCCGTCGCTCTTTCGTCTTCTCCCAGGAATTAAGAGATACCAAAACTCTTGGTGCAACTAGCCACTGATGTAGTTGCCCCCTTGTCGATGATGCATATGCGGTTATATTGTAGTCCACGTGATGGATGGCTGCCGCAGAGAGTAGTTGAGCTGGAGCTGTTGCCTTGTCGGTGGTCCCGGACGGAAAAAGCGCGAGTCCTTGGTGTGATCACGCATTTTCCCATTTCGCACGTGCAATCAGCGCACCCTGTACTTATATAATCGGCCGCGTACAGTTGCTATTGCTCGCGCGAAAATTCAAATGCTTGAATGCACGCATTGACCCGTTACAAAGTGGATTCAGAGATAAGACCCTTTTCAACATGAATCCGAGATAAGGTCTTTTTATTCGGAAGTGACGCTATAACAACTTTTTATTGTAAGCGCAGGCCTTGCATCATCGATCTATTAATACATCAAGGAGCGCGGGAGCGCTCCGAAGGCAAGTATCTGTTTTATATACATGAAAAAGTTGAATAGGGAGTATTCATAATATTAAACTAAAGAGTTATTAAGGTGGCTCCGGCGATTTTTAAAACCTATAAATATCAAAAAAGAAAAATCTGTATCGAAAGGCTGAAATTTCAAGCTTTTTATTGGTGTGTGTCCCACTTGGGCGCACCAAGCAAATGAAAGAGAAAAAAATGTCGAAACTCGTACTTTCAGGCTCTTATGGGAGAAGTGCAATTGAATGTGTTAATTTCTCCTATATGAGCTGAAATCTATAATTTCTTTGAAAATAAAGTTGTAAATAATAGTTCATTATCTATAGATTACGATAGTATGTTGAAAAATAATGATCACCAGTGAAATTTTTGAGAAAACTTCATGCATTGGATGAAAAAATTGCGTTTCCGGTATATAACGTACACTTCCAGGGTCGTACTACTTGATAAATAGTGATGGATAATCTTTCTATTTTTTATATTTCGGGATGCCTAAATGGTTAAAAGCATGTTATAACTAACTATTAACTATTTTCATTGCAATTTTTTCCGTTATTAAAGTAATACTTCAATGCATCCTAAAAGGCCCCTCATAAATACGACTCAGCGCGCCGGAGCCACCTTAATACGCCTTAGTTACTGGATTACGGTGAAGCCAGTAGTGTACTCACTCACCTGGGCGCAACGCATTCACATTATATTATAAATTCACATATTATTACATTATACATTATATTGTACATATTATTCACATATTTGTATACATTATATTATTCACATTATGTTATAAATCCATATACTATTATACATGGAACATGAGAACGAAAGAATACATGGTAAAAACCGAAGATAAAAAAATCGAAGATAAAAAAACCGAAGGTAAGTGTAAAACCGAAGATTTACTGGTAGAAAATTAACCATATTTTATATTAAGAGCTGAAAATTTACAGAAAACTTCTTTATATACTATATTTCAATACCCAATTATTAGTTATCCGAAATTGGAAACTTCGTCACACAACTTTTGCTTTGCTAACTTCGGATGAGGCCTGTTTTGTAGGTAATAACGTGGAGAATAAGCCATCAAAATTTTCAAAAAAAATATGTTTGTCATTTTTTTAAATGTTGCTTCACTTAAATGAAAAAAATTACTTTATATTCGTATTCAGCGCCCTCGAAAACATAAAAAAAAATGGTTTTAGCGGTTAGTATTTCGTGGTCACATACTGGTTTTTCTACACGACTTTTTGGGGGTGTCCCGCTCGCCTAAAAGGACTTATACGATAAATATACAATTATAATTGATTGTTTTATTAATTTTTAATATATTCCATTATTACTGTTAATTTAATCATTACTTATATTTTATTATTTTTACAACACTATATAAAGATAAATGAAGAGTTTCCACCATAAATAAAATGATTATAACATAATTTTTGCCATATTGGGATTTTTATGACATCATCGGCAGGTGAACTACCTTAATCCCATTGAATTTTAAATATTAATAAATTTTTAAATCATTTTCAAACATTTAGAATGAATTAACATATTTTATATTTGAACTATGTACTACACATACAGCAACGATAAATTAATTTGGAGAAAGCTACGTGCCAATGAATTGGCAGCGGTTTTTCATACTTCCGTAGAAAGTTATATATAATCCTATATTATATGATCCTAAATTGTTACGAATAAAAAAAAGTATTTTTAAACATTTGTTTTTAAAGTTTGAGTTTTATTACTTAATACATTATTTATAAGAATAAATTTACAAGTTTTAATGTCTTTGAGTATAACAGTTTTTTCTAAACATGCAGAAACATACAAAAAATTTACTTAAGATAGTCGAATTATCAAGAGTTACATAAGTCGAATTATCAAGAGTTACATAAAGAGTAATACTTATAAAAATATCATTATTGTCATCTTTTACTACTGTATTTCTATCTTAATTTGTGTGTTTCACTTATTTTGTTCAAATTAAGCGATCGTTTGAATCTTTCACACACTTTCCCACATATTTGTCGTCTTTTGACGTGCTTTAAATAATCAAATAGATTTTGTTATAAAAACCTTTTAAAAATATGTATTTTCTTATTTAATTTTAGCAATATATTTTTAATAATTAATTTTTTTCTGCTTGCTAATACATATATTGAGGTGGCTCCAGCAAATTAGCAAAACTGATAAGAAAAATACCTATTGGGAAGACCAGGGCAAGTTGGTATACGGGGCAGATTGGTCAAACTCTAATAATTCGTGATTGAAATGATCAAGGCTGTCGATGTTGATTTTCAGTATTATTGAGTTTCCCCTGTAGCCAACTCATTATTATAAAATATTCGAAAATATATCAAGATATAAACTATTTCCGTTAAGATAACTATTTTTAATTGCACAAATTTTTGTTTTTATCTCCAACTCATTCATTTTTCGTAACCTTCTTTATTCCAGGCATATCAGTCACGTAATTTCCATTTTCAAATTACTTTTAACAAGAAATAACATTTAGTAAAACCGTTAGCATTTGTATTGTTACGAGTGAGCTACTGCAGCTTTTGATAATAAAAAGGGACGGACCCTGGGCTTGAACCACAGCCACACAGTACGTATTTTATATATTAATTATTTATATTGTAGTTTTTAGGTCTTGACACAAATCTTTATTTTAAGTTATCAATAAATTTTTAAATACAACCAAGGAATTATGAGAAGGATCGATTTGATAATCCATACTATCATTATTAGCATCTTTTCAAATCAAAAGTGTTATGGTGAGCCAACATACAATGGAACTATTGCAGGAAATTTATCCGTTTCGCAATGTATTAATGGCACCAGACCAGAAAATTTTGAGCGGGAGCAGTATGTGACTACGGTAGTTTGCAAGTTTTTATTCGACAAAAAAAAAATAAAATTTTTTTTATATTCTGAAACACTCATTTTTTGATGGTTATGAGTTTATTATAAACTTCTTTTAGTCTGAATTTATTGAGGAAGCGGGTTATCCGGTTGAAGAACACATAGTAGAGACAGAAGATGGATATTTGTTAACAATGCACCGGATTCCAGGAGCAGAAGGGGCACCTCCAGTGATTTTGCAACATGGATTAATAAGCAGTTCTTTTGATTTTGTTGTTAATGGAAAAGAAAAATCGTTACGTAATTAATTAAAAATTAATCTATATAAATTTTAATTGTCTTTAAATCACTCAACAACGATTCAAAAATTTATGTTTTTATTTTTCAAAACATCGGTAGACTTTTTTTTAAACTAGAGATATTATTAAAAATTATACTCAATTAACACAGGCCCGCAAAACAATGTACCTTGTAATTAGAAACATATTCCTATATATTTCGGCCTCATTAATACGAATTAGACCTAAAGGTAGGGTACAAAAGGCTTATTTTTAAGAAAAAAAACTGATAAAAACCACATTTTTTCGATTTTAACTGCCACTTAATATGCCAAAATTTATACCATGTGCAAATGAGTATTTTAAATGAACCAAATGATCTTGCCGGACGCTAATTAGATGCCTATAGCCAGGGATTAGCAGTTGTTTGTTTGAATTGACGAAATCGAAGACAACAAAATAAAACAAAATTCTGATCATCAGAAAATTCTGAAAGAGATCCTATGTTTTTCTACATTAATACGAAAATATTTGGTAAAATTTGCATACCTCTGCGCTGGATCATTACCGAAATATCAATTTATTTCTCAAAAAACCGTTGGTTCATAATTGAGCAGAAGAACCTATCAGAATTAATTAAGGAACTACTTAGCTATCTAAAAAATCATACTCCGCGACTATTTTTGCGAATCTATGACATTTACAAGAAAAAATCTGATGAAAGACAAGTACAAGTGGCTACTATAGTGACTTCTGACAGTGAAAGGATTAAAATACTCTTTTCCATTTGGTAAACATATTTCCCATATTTCCATAGTATGTGGTAGTTAAAGTCGAAAAAATGAGGTTTTTACCATTTTTTTCAAATAAGCCGTTTGTTTCTTCTTGTTCACATCAACTTCGTATTCAGACGGAGATGATACATAGGAATATGCTTTCCAAGGTAATTCGTTTTGCGGACCTGTGTAATTAGTGAACATTTTTATTATTTATACTAATTAAAAACTGTAATATTGTTTTATATTCTTTAACACGACATTTTTAAATTCTTTTTATAACATAGTCAGCACGGAAAAAAATAATTTTTTAACACAACTAACCACTTGGTTAAAAGGCACAGAACAAAAACGAATAGTTAGATAAGGAAAATTATATCAGCCATTTTCATATTGTTAATACTTATAAACCAATCGCTATTTTAAGCTACCGCAATACAAATAGTTACGATAGCCATTCTTTAAATAATGTTTTTCGGTAATCATTCTCGGTAGTTGCTTCAATCAAAAATTTGGTTTTCCCAAAAGTAAAAGTATTCAAAACTACTATAGATTTGGATGTTGTTATGGACCTTCAATTGAAGTTACTACACTGAAAAAAAGTATGAATTCTAAGTATATATACCTACTTGCTCCTAGAGCAATAAAAGTATTGCTGCCAGGTCTATAGCTATGACAACTATACTATGATGTTGCTGTGCTGTGGTTTTTTCCTATAGAATGATTCAGTGTACCGAATCTCGTAATAATATTTTACCTCGAGACTAATTATAAACGTAAAATATTCTTCTCAATCTTAAACTTAATTTTAAATGACGTTTAAATTACGTATAAAATCAATCCAGAATAAATCCAAGGAAAAGATGAAGGGTTATTTTCGTTGTCACGCGTGGAAACCATAGCTACTTGTTCTCTCAGCTATACTTATATACTGACAGTGACAAGGAGAGTGTCCTCCGAGAAACGGATTTCAGTATGAATTTCAGAGTTGATTTCTGGTATCTAGGAATGAAACTCAGTGTGCCTAATTCCATCTCACAGGCCTCCTTTTCTTGAGATGGGCAATTTAATATCAAATATCCTCTATTTTGTTAAAAAATGATGTTTCTTCTATTGACTGTCACATTGCAAGTATTGATGATATGAAAACGAACAAGAAGGATTATAAAAGTGGACAATAAAAGCTAAAATTTAAGCTCTGATTCGTTAAAAAATATTAATTTTTCAGGAAATTATAAGCAATCAAAGATAGTGTAAGAAATTAGTGGTTAAAAATACGCTCCTTAAATCACTTAAAATAATGACCAATTTTAAACCATTTTCTGAAGCTATATTTGATTGCTTGTATATAAATTCCCGAAAAAATCAATATTTTTAAACGAATCAAAGCTTAAAATAAAGTGAAATTACGGTCTAACAGACCTGCTTTTCCAAAAACCAACTCTGAACTTATTTAGATAAATGAAAACGGCAATGCCGATAAGTAGGAATCTGTATTTTTAGAATTTTGCCAGTTTTGAAACGAGCGTATCACACAAAAAAATTTCTGAGCATAGTATTTACATACACGGAGCACCTGATAGAATTGTATTTCCAAATAAACGTTCGAATGTTTATGTATTAAATTTTTAAATTGGATTGATTTTGAACTTCACATGATCTTAAATTTTAGCTTTTACTGTCTACTTTTATAATTTTTCTTCCTCATTTTCGTATCATCAATACTTGCAATGTGACTGTCAATAGAAGAAACATCATTTTTTAACAAAATAGAGGATATTTGATATTAAATTGTCCATATTTCAAGCAAAAGGGCTTATGAGATGGAATTAGGTACATTGAACTTTATTTCTAGATGCCAGGAGTCGACTTTCAAATTCCCGCTCAGATCCATTTCCCGGAGGGCTCTCCTTTTGAGTTTAGCTTGCGAGAACAATACTTTATTTTGGAAATATACCTTCACGTTTCTCTTGTGACTTCTAATATTTTTCTCACATTATCCCGTATTGTCGACTTGGTATTATTGTGCGATCAATACTTTTTTTCAGTGTACCAATTATTTGTAACTAAAGTTCAACCAACAAAATCGTTACGACAAGTATGTATTAGTTTTTACCAATTACGTCGATTATATTAACTATCACCTTTGGTTCTGTGTCTTTCGACCTATTCAAAATGGTGCAGTAAGCAATTTTTTGACAATTCGAACCAACCTTTTTTCCGTAAGTATATACTACTTCTTATTTGGATTATCAACATTTTTAGCTTACATATTAGCTGATAAAGGCTATGACGTTTGGATGGGAAATCTTAGAGGTAATACTTATTCACGATGCCACACGAATTATACGACATCTGATTCCAGTTTTTGGGACTATAGGTAAAGGCACTAAAAAATTATATTTGTCGCAAACATCAATAAACTTACATGAAGTAATATTCAAGATTTATGATTTTTAGTTGGCACGAACATGGAATATATGATGTTCCAGCATTCATATCATATGTTACAAAAATGAATAATCAAGATATAATTTTCGTTGGCCATTCAATGGGAACGACTATATTTTATGTTACGGCTATTTTAAGACCAGATATAGCTTCTAGGGTTAAGGCGATGTATGGTATGGCGCCAATGGCTTATATTTATTATTTAGAATCCCCAGTACGACTAATGTCTCGATTTGTTAGTCTATTTAAGGTACTAATCAACTAAACATTAAATTTTGTTTACAAACCTAATAATAATATTGTTATCTCTTTTTGAAAATATATGTTTTATGCTAATCATAAATACTAAAAAAAATTTAACGCTAATACTTAACCTTTAGACTGCCGAGATTTGAGGTATCAAAACGTCCTTTTGAAGTGCCCAAATTTGTGTCATGTATCATGTATTAACTATAAACAAAGTTCCAATCATAGGTCAATCCGATGTATCGGATATCCGGCAGCCTAGAGGTTAAATCACTAACCATTTACTGCACTTATGCTGAGCATAAGCAATTGAAAAGCTTCTTTTTATATTTTCAGTTATATTGGGAACTTACTGGTAACGGAGAAGTTGCAGCGCAGAGTCCTGCTCTCAAATCACTTGTTAAATCCGTCTGCAGTCCAACTATAGTGCATCGTAAATTATGTACTAATCTACTATTTCTTTCAGGTGGTTTAGATCCTGCGCAAGCTAACTACGTAAGTTTTAATAAATATTTTAGGGATGCGATCGAGTAGTTCGAAAATTTTTTATTTCTTCTTTTCTGCATTACAAAATGTATGGAGACTTAAATAAATTTCTTAAGCATATAAAATTGCAATGTTTGGACATATATGAAGCTAATATAACACTTTTTATTTTATTTTCAAGTTTTTAATTATAACTTTTGACTCATGTATTTTCACGAGTTTTTTTTTTCGAGTAAAACTCGAAAAAAAAGTTCGATTTTAATTGCATCAACCTCGTAAGTGCATAAATGTTTTGTGAGCCTTGGAACCTTTTTAGTTTACTAACTTAATATACTCATGAGAAAATGGGAGTGACTTCGAAACAAAATTTTATCATTTCCACTATTTTATACAAGCTTATAAAAAAAATAGGCAGAAATCTTCCCCTAAACTATTTTAGGTTATATGAGGAAATTCACAAAAAAGTTTCACTTATGGCGGTCTCAAACTGGTCAAACAATTTTTTTGAGGGCATACCTTCTTGGCGTGGTTTTTCTTCTTTCATATATAGGTGATTCTGAGAAAAAGTGCTCAGTTTTACATGTAATCTCCGTGGTAGTAAATAACCCTCTTTCATTGAATACTAATAGACATCTTGCCATTTTTAATTTCCCTGTATGATATTCTAGTAAATTGGATTTCATTCTTGTAAAAAAGTGTATTTTTTATATCTTGTTTTAGAATGGTGTGACTGCAAGAGTTTGAAGTAAAGAAATACAGTTATTATCATTTTTTAAATGTATTAAGTAGCCAAATTCGGCTAATTCTGAAAATGGCCAAAATCTTTCGTTCACTATAATATGAACGTACGAAATTTGCACATGTAATTTGATCCGATACTTAATTTCTTGCGGTATTTTAAAAATAAATTATATTTATATCGCGTTTAAATGATAGTTGCGAACCCAACAATATCGCAGCTTATTTTATTAAACGCTGTTAGTCAGTATTGAAGAAGCCTATCTTGGTTATTTTTAAAAAGCATAACTCCCCTTCCATCACCGACATTTGCGATCTATTAACAATTAAATGTATAACCACTATCACGTCTGCCTCTGTACTTAAAAAATTACTCATTATTATTTTTCTTTTTAACAATTGTACATCATTTTCTAAGAAAGACATCTCTCTTATAATTTACGTGAATACAGACCTATACACGAGAATACATATGTTACTCTAACTCTGGATTTTTTTCGGCTATTCACCGTATGAAAAGATCGTAGTGGAATATTCTTCCTTTTAACATAAAGAGTGAACATTCTTTAGAAGTTCCTAAACGTAGGATTAAATCTCTGTCTGATTTTTTTCAGTTAAGATTATGTATATAAAAATCAATTTCTTTCATTCTTTATTTACATCCATGTTTTTATTACATAAATAGAATAGAATATAAATAAACAGATCTATATAAAGTCTTACATGAAATCTAGTGTGGACTAATTATAGTGTGAGATCTTCCATAAGGTTCCATATGAGACCGCATATGGACATTTGAATTTTTGAAAAAGGAATTTTTTTTTAATTTATAGTAAAAGTTATTACGGATGTCAATCGCGTGTGGGTGTTTAATTAAAGTTTCTGGAGTATTTCCTGAGCATTCATATTTAGACCAGACCTGATAAAGTGAATCATTAAACACACTCGGTTAGACTCCAAAAAACTTTCAACTTAAAGTAAAACGCCACCGTAATAGTACATTACGATACATGTGACCTAAGTAGCACTTATTTGCACGGCGTGAAGTTAGGGCCCGAACGCAGCGAGGGACCTAATCACGCCGTGCAGAGTACTCCTTAGGTCACAAGTATCGTATTAGTACATTACGATATGTGTGACTTAAGTGGCCCATTATTGCACGGCATGAAGTTAGCGCCCGAGCATAGCGAGGGCGATAATTCATATCGTGCGATGGGCCACTGAAGTGATAAGTATCGTATACTATTTTATAGCACGTTTACCTAAGTCCGCTGTCGCGCCTATTCGTGCCTTAAGGGGACAAGCCATGGTTGAACCTGAAAAAAAAGCTATTGTATTAATCTTTAATAACAAAGCCAATATATAATTTTAAGAGTTCAAACTTTTTTTATTATTAAGTTATACAATTACCTATAATTTAAGACTACATCATCCATGTG
>JAPYZO010014652.1:0-10267 GCA_030522905.1 Torymus flavipes
TTTGGAAGCTAGTGACATCGGTTATTTCGAATAAGTGAAGATAGCGAACTAGAAAAATGGCCGAATTAGCGAAGTGACCGAATTACCCAGACTTACCTTTACCCAGACTTTTGATGCATTGAGTGAGAAAAGTGTAAATGATATACGAAGCATAGTTATGTATATTGTAAAATTTTACAAATTTTCAAATCGTAACAGTCATTTGCTGTCTTTTGAAAGGGAAAGAATTGTAACGGTGAAATTTTTGGAGTCCAAAATTTTGAGGTATGTTAACGTTTCCGACCTTTCACAGTCAATATATGCTTTATTAAAACTTTCCTAAACAAATATCTCATTGCGGAAGAATTCTGCTAAGGCAATTAGTAGTTGCTTCATTTAAGGTATACAATATTTACTTTCTAGAATCTTGTTAATGGTAGCATAATTGCTAAATCATTACTCACGTTTTTTTTTCATTTTTACTTCTATGTACGTATATTCAATATAAATGTGTATTGAAATAAATGTCTATATACAAAAAATATCTATGATCAATGAATAAAATTAAGATCAATAAATAAAATTAATAAACTTAATAAACACAGTAAATTTTATTAAGTAGTTTTACAATGTCATATGATAAAAATTAGAAATTTTCTTTGAAAATATATTTTTTTGTAACATTAAGAAATTGTAAATTAGCATATTTACATAATACATTAACTTAAACAATATTAAATTTTGCGTACGAATCTATAACTCCGTTTGCGTTCAACAATTTATGTGCGTCCGTACTTCTAAATATCTCGAGATCTAATGAACCGATTTTTATAATAGATAGTTATTTTTATAATAGATTTTTATAATAGATAATTCGTTGACTGATCAATTATGCCATTATGTCATAATAAAATGATTTAGTTATCTAAAAGAAAACAGAAAAGAAACATGCACGTCTGTACAGACATTTCCTAAAATATTGGAAAAATTTTTGTACTATGACAAAACTTGCAATTTGATATTGCATAAAAAACAGTTTATACTGTTTTTTACTTATATTTTGAAAAATAATCAACGTAATTTAAAAAAAAATTGTTTATGACCATTGAAAGTTAGCAAGTAATCTTTACCATCTTAGACAAATTTTGTTTTGGTAGAAATAATTGTCGTGTGAGAGTAAGAGTGAAAAATACCTCTTCACATACTTTTCGCTCAAGTTCATTCTTCATCGGAATATATACATTTATTTCCAAAAAATTATTATTATTATTATTATACAATATATTACAGAGAATGAATTTTTTTTTATTTCTGTATAATTTATAGTTTTTGTTCCACACATCGTGAATGTATTCCCCCAATATATTTCCCCAATATATTTTGTTTGAATGTTATCTGAGACTACGTAGATATTGGTTTTTTACGCTGGTTTTTACGTGACACAGTTAAGTACTAAAAACAACAATATTTATGATTTTGTTATACATGTATTATGTTCGAAAATAAGCATTGTGAAAATTAATTAATCATAATTCTTGTTAACAAGGACTTCTTCATAAAAGGTTTGCTATTAGTAACAACATAATTTAAAGCGCATATTTTTGCTTATCATTTGTGACAATCATAGCCGTCAATGAAAACTGAAAACTCCAAAATCAAGCAAAACAAATTATTTGCCATTCTAGTCGAATACAGTAACGGTGAACAATAATCTCTGGAATGCCTTCTGACTTGTAAATGCAATTAAAGTGACATTAGGGACTGACAGATCCGAAAGCGCGAAAGCGAATAACGCATAGATTCATCGTGAAAGCGAAACCGTTAAGGGTGTATCATCGATACGTTTTCCCTAATCAGGGCTTAACGACATTTGTTAGCCGTTCGGTATATAAGCTCCAAGTTACCTAGCAGCAGGCATCAGTTTTCCAACAACCTTTCCTCGACAATCACAAAGCTACCCAAACTATCCATCAAAAATGAACTCCACGACGATGATCGTACTTGTCACCTTGGCGACGTTAGCCCTCGTCCAGGGCATAGCCATCAATAGCAAGAGCGCGGCGACTGCTGAGTCCCCAGCAACCAGCAGCGTCAACGTCGACAACGGCATTGCCGTACAGAGCGGCTACGAGGGCTACATTCTCACACCGAAGAAACCCAGCAGCAGCATAAGCAGCAGTATCAGCAGCACGTGGCTCGCACTGCCTAAGCTCAAGTTATTGAAGAGCCTCCTGAAGCCTGTCGCCAGCTTTCTTATCGCCGTCAGCTTCAAGACTTTAAAGACTGTGGCGCACCTCTTCGTCGCCCTGGTTCTTGGCGTCATCACCACCACCGCCGTTTGCACCTACACGCCACTTTGCACCATCACGCCGGGAGATCAATTCAACAGATTCCGTGATCAGGTATATATCTACGTCTTGATAAAAAATTTATATTACTTAAAATCTTTGTTCATGTGTTAGGATTTACTTTTATTTTTCTCTATAACTAATAACTCATATGGTTGTTTTTTTATTTTAAAAAATTGGCCCTGCTCTTAAATGACATATATATTTTGTTATTATACGGAAAAAATAAATAACTAATTCTATACTCTTTACACGGTTGTCTATGGATTAGAATGAAAGATTCATTTACTTATACAGGGTCGGTAAAAATAGCATTAAAAAGAAATAAAATTTTCTTTTTGTTAAAGTGGAATTCGCATTACATTAATTTTAATATTACAATAAAACCGCTTTAAAACAAATAGAGTTTCTACTTGTTCTGGAGGAAGAGATTCTTCTTTTTTTCAATGAACTTTCAACTTTTTCAATACAATTAAAACTAAATTTTCAATATAATGTTATTTCTACTACAAACAAAAGTTTTTTCTTACTAATAAAATATTATAATGTCATGTCGGTTTTCCTAAAATCAGGCTGATTTAGTTGATCCAAAACGGCTCTATTAACAATAAATTTTTTTCCGTGTAGATCTTTTCTACACCAATTATACCAACCCTGGTGGAAATATAAACTGTGATTTTTTATGCATTTTTATATATAATTTATTAATATATTTCTGAACACGTTCACCTATACAAAAGTCTAGTATATAAAAGAAAGGTACAAAAATGTACAGAATTGTATAGAAATGAGCAGAAAAGCATAGAAATGTATGAAAAGGTCCGGTTTACACTTCCGCTAGGTGAGTACAGAAAAAACTCGGAAATGGTATACAAAGACCATAACAGCACTATCAACAAATGCAAACATTTTTAAACATCGCATACCTTAGATTAGTAAATCATTTTGTCTATCATTTTGTTTACAGTCCATTTCGGAACGCATGAACGCACTGATGCGCGCCTACATGACATCGGAGAACGTGGAGATGGTAGCCGAGCTGGCGAAGAGCGCCTTGAAAAAGGCCGAGGAGCCAGCAGCAGAGGCCAACGAAGAGGAGAGCGAAACCGCCTCATAATTTTTTGATATTTCTATAATAGTGACGCGCTGATTTAGAAAAAAAAAAAAATAGGTTATTAAGCCCCGGTTTCTTCTCATCTCCATGATTATTTATTTCGATATTTATTTAATATGCCCACACTTTGTGGTATTTATTTATCTAATTATTTCACTCTTCGCTTATTTATGGTATATCTATTATATACGTATTTTTATTATAGACTTAGAATATTGTTCATCCTTAATTATACGAAAAGAAAGCGTCGTCATGTATATGGAAGCTCCCCAGAGCCATGTTGTATACCCATCGAAGAAAAACGCAAAAATGAATACCGATTGTTAATAAAAAGAATTTCGAGAAACTCGAATCGACTCGTAATTATTATCAGAGGCGCATCGTTGTCAGTCCGGTCTGTGTCCCCTTCTTCTCCTCTCCCCACTCTCCCATGACTCGGGATATCCCGAGAGAGACGCGCGCGCGCGTGCGAGAAGCGGGTTTCCAAGCTACATTCGACTCTCGCACTGCCAAGCCGCCGCGTCGCGCGGCTCATCTGGTGTACATATAATACATACAAACGCACACGATGTGGACGAGTAGACGCGCAGGTCAGTTTATCATTTGAATTTTAAAACATACAGCGCGATTGTGCAAGTTTAGAGAGACGCGCGGCGTTTATTAATAGTGCAATGATAATCGTGAGAAGCTGTTATCGCTGGGTTCGTTTAGTACAGTGAGAAATTGACGAAAATGTAATGTATGTAGTTGACGCGCTAGTATGTATATATATACAACTCTGTCTCTATGAGTCAGTATAATTAAGCGAGTACGCGCGGTTAAAAATAATATGTATATACCTCGGCTGGGATAATTTCGGAGTCGGCGTGATGTCACTTAAGATAAAGTATTATGCGATGGTACATATATATATATGGCTGTTGGGGCCGCGCGTGCATCTTGATCCTTTTTTCAGTCACGCAGCTTTTGCAGTCACGGTTCAAGGCCTAAGGCGTCTACAACCGCGTTCAGGGACACGGTTCGCGGTTCATCGTGATTTTCTGTTTGTGATTACTTTTAGCGTTGCTATTGTCAGGCCGGTTTGATTTTTGTCACGGAAGCGACTATACATTGCGCATCGTACGTGCCTTTCTTTTCACGTTATAGGAGCGATGTCTAGAGAACGCCGAATTTTTTTCGTTTGGTATAGAGTGTACAGGAAACATTTCTATGGTCTATTTATAGTCGGCTGATGACAGGTTCTTCGAAGGCGACTTATCGGCACGAAAAACGATTGTTTTGAAAAATATTTTTGTATAACAGTGTACGAACGAGATAAATGATAATGGGGTTTTTACCGACCCAAAGTTGTATGGAAACTTGTATTGATTAACATATGTGTTTATATGGTAGCAGAATGGATTACACTGGCAATCTTACTGACCTTGGGTGCTGTCGCGGCATCGACGGAGAGGAAAAGAGCTATTAACGCTACAGCTCAAGATGACATAGATGATTTCGTTCCGTATCAAGGCGAAAGATTCAACATTTTTGACTGGAACATCTTTCAGGCATGTTTTTCAAAGATAATATACTCACTATTTTTATTACTGCGCACAAAAAGGCTTATTTGATTTTTAACTTTTGCGCAGAATGTAGCGAAAGGCCATAAAGGAAATTTGCTAATATCGCCGATATCGTTGAAACTGGCGCTCGTTCTGCTTTACGAAGGAGCCCAGGGTGAAACGGGACAAGAGCTGGCCACTGTGATGCACTTGCCAGTCGGCAGGCCGGCGACGCGTGACAAATTTTCAACCATAATCAAATCGTTACAGGTATTATTCTGATTGTAATTCATATTTTCTATGAGATTATAAATTAAGTTCAATAAAGATATTAAAAAAAAAACACAATATTATTTAAGGAAAAATCTCCTCAATATACCCTCAACCTTGGTACACGAATGTTCCTCGACCAAAGTATTTTACCGCGCCAGCGTTATGGAGCCATAGCGAAGAATTTTTACAGTACTGAAGTTGTGAACGCTAACTTTTCCGACTCAACTACATCTGCGGACATAATTAATAATTTTGTGAAAAATGTTACGAATTCACATATCAAGACTATCATCGATGATGGTAAGATATTTTAAATACCAAAAGCGTGAAATTTATTATCGAAATGTTATAATATACATTATTCTATTTCAGCGTCAAGATTGCAAGAGAGTTTAATGGTCATCGCAAGTGCCATGTTTTTCAAGGGTACGTGGTACCGCCAACCTTTTAAAGTTCAAGATACCAGAGTGGGTAAATTCTACACGCTTGACCGACACACCATCGATGTGCCTTATATGACATCCAGCAGTAAATTCTACTTGGCTTATGCCGATGAATTGGATGCTAAAATCCTTCGCCTTCCTTACGCCGTAAGTTCGCATAAATTAATTGAAAAGTTTCATAAAATATTTACGCGTATAAAAATTTAATTTCATTATTGTAGGGACACAAATATTCAATGTTCATAATCCTTCCGACAACCCCTGGAAAATTAGATCAAGTTTTAAACAAAATAACGCCGTTCATCATCAACAAACACGTATGGCTGATGCAAGAAGTGGGAGCCGATGTAATGATTCCAAAATTCAAATTTGATTTCACTAGTCATCTCGAAAACAATCTCAGAGAGGTACAGTGTAGCTATAGATCGGTAAGAACTGGTTGTTTTATCAAAACTAATAATAATTTTTTGCAATTTTTCAGGTGGGCATTCGCGATATCTTTGATGATACTGCAACACTGACTGGAATACTTCGACAAAAATCGACATCAAGGCGGTTGATCGTTAGCGATATTCTGCAAAAAGCTGGAATAGAAGTCACAGAAGAGGGAACCGTGGCTTTCGCTGCAACAGGTATGTCATTAAACGGCAAGGATTTTATAGACTTTAAACGTCTTCGCGAAGCTTAAAAGATGGTCAGTATCTTCGTACGTTTATTTCCATAATTTCGCGTTATTATTCGTAAATTACAAAACTTTTATACAGCTAAATATGATGCTGCCTTTTAAAGTGGCGTCAAGGTTAATCGTAAATTATCTCGAAGAACTTGCACGTGGAAATTCCTCCTATTTAGACAAAACGAAAAATCGTATTCACATTATCACAAGATGCTTAAATTTTTGTTTTTTCGATGAGAAATGAATTTTTATTTACCGCTTATATCGTTGAAAAGCACAGCTGGAGATACAGTTGAGCATATCATTTCTGTATTAAGAATCGCTTGTTTATATATATAGCTGTAAATACCGCTATTTCTCAAGCGTCAGACACGAGAACGAGTTTCAAAAAGGATGACGATGAGCTCAGGATTTCCCCATGAGGAAATTCTTTTTCTGACGCCGAGTGCCGACGTGTATTTTTACAGAAATCGAGATTGGCAACAAGGTGAACGATGAGACCTTCCACGCGACTCATCCGTTCCTGTTTTACATCGAGGACGAGAGTACCGGCACTATACTGTACATGGGCCTTGTCAGTGATCCTCTGGAGAAAAGCGGTACGATCGATCCCGCGGCGAATCCACTTTTGCCGAACAGATTTGGTGAGCAAGACGAACAAGAGTCGTACGGTGGTTAGTAAATGGCCATTAATTAAGTTTAACTGATATCTCTCTCTCTCCCTCTCTCTCTATTTTTTTTCGAGATACGAGTTGCTAGAAAACCAATTTAAAGCCAACGATCAGTTTTATTATTAAACTTGCCGGTTTCATCGACGGAAAAAATTGAAAGTAATTACAGATGTCATAAAAACTGACTGAGTCTGTGCGTGTTTTTAACAATTCTTTTTAATGGATTTATTATTATCTTTCAGGAAACAAAAAATATGTATACAAAACGCTTCTCTCAAAGCGTTATAGAATATAGTAACAAAAAAACAAAATAATGCGGTTTTTACGTAAACTTTTTATTTTTAGGATCAATAATTAATTTAATTGAACAATAATGCAAGTTTAAGAAAGCTAACTGCCAATGAATTAGTAGCGGTTTTTTCTATGCTTCTAAAAGCTTTATGGCGACGAAGAAAAAATTTGTATTTTCTGCCTCTTTGAAATACCAGTCTTACATTTGTCGCAGTACGCAGTAGTTTTATTGAATGATAAAATACTTTATGCTAAGGACTTTTTTTATAAAATATTGAACTGTGGATCTTCTAAATTTGGCTTTATCAAATGCGCGTAACTCTTTTCCTCCTCGGTTTTGAACGGCGGGGTCCTTGCATGGATGTGTGGTGGGACGACCATATATATATGTTGCAAGTGCAAAAGTTTTCACTCTAGCGCCTCCCTGCTCGTGTAACGTTTATTACTGGAGAAGAGGAACCTCTTCAATCGCATGCAATCCCACTCATCAACGTTCGATATCACCTAGAATGAATAATTTTGAATATTTGAAATGAAAGATCAAGTATTTTTGACTGTCTATCAAATAGAATTAAGCATTTCAAGGAAATTAAAAATGTTCAGCTATCCATTCCAACTAATTGCTTTTATTTTAAAATCTTTTTTTTCGTAATTGCAAGAACCACTGCAATTCAATTTTTATCACATTAAAAAAAAAAAATAATAATAATAAGTTAAGACAAAATTAGTTTAAAAATAGCAAATTTTATACCTTCTGTGCAAATTTTACAAAGTGACGAAATTCTGGTTATTATACCGTTTTCTCGATCTTATAAATCAATACAAAATTCATGCAATATTCATAATTATAATTCAGAGATACTTGGAAGCTTGGGTAAAATAAATCCCGCTATCAGTATGTATAATCTATAGTGCATAATATTTCTTCATGACGGCAGCTGGACAAGTGTAAAAGCAAGTGAACACGGTAGTATGGTAGGGGGAACCGAGCGCGAGTCATCGATAGTTTTGAACCGCGACGCGCTTTTTCGCATCTCCCTCTCTCGTCTCACGATTGATGTTTCAGTCTACGTAAAGCTCGCGACCGGTTAAGGTGCTCACGCGGCACTATATATAGTGTTCGCTTAGTTTCTCAAAGTTCTACGACCCCAAAGCACATCAGATACGTACTTTGAGATGGCTTTTTTACTACTTTCCGTTGTGATCATTGGAATCTTCTGCAATGGTATGCTTCATTTAACGAATTATGTTTAATGTACTTTTAATTAAAATAAGAAAATTGAAATTCTTAGTATAAATTGAATTTTAACCTCTACATTGATCTTGAAGGCTTTACTGCGTTTTTTTATACCTCAGTTATAGCTTGGAAATGTCTTGCGTAACTATATATTAATATCCTTTATACTCAACTACGCAATATGTAATAGTGTTTTGCACTTTTGCACGATGTTTTGTGTGGAGCACGTTCCCAAGAATTGTTCTATTCATTCATTTAAAATTATATAGATATTATCTTTCCTACTTATAGATGTTTTTTTTCATGTATTAATTTATTTGATGAATACGCCGAATTTGAAAGAAAACCTAAAATATAATATAATTATTAAAATCATCACTTGAAGACTTTTTCGTAAAATTAAAAAAATTACTCCTAATTTTTTTGCAAAGTTCTGATAAATTATTGGTCACTAAATTTCTGTATTACTTTTTATAAACTATAATTATATTAAAAACACCGGTAATATTAAATAAGAATTATAAAAGTTATTATTTATCATACAAAATTTCAAAGTATATTCTTCGAATGTTGCAAAGTACATTCCTTATTTATCTTAATTTGAATGACAGTCTGTATACATCTAGATGATTTTGAATGCGTCATAACTTTGGAATAATATAAATTCATGATAATTTGAAATTACTTTCCGTCTTTTGACATTTTAAATACATAAAGATTATTACATCTGATCGGAATTAAATCAATATTTTCCGTCGCGATAATTTGTTTGCGTAGTACGCGGCATTTTAACACTTGTGCAAAGTTAAAATAACCTTGGTATTTGAAATCTATCACTTGTTTTATTTCTTTACAGTGATTTTTCTTTTCTGTTTTTGCCTTTTACTATCCACCTTTTACTTCTTAATTCTTATGTAAAAAGAAATTTTGATAATATATTCATCAAGAATTTCATGTTTTATAGCCGGACAAGCATTTGGGACAAGCATCGAAGACCGACAAAACTTTTTCAATATTGAATTATTACAAGTACGTTTATCTCTGAATATAAAAATAACAACTCTACTATTAATGAAAAAAGTAACTGTATGTCTAACTAATAGTAAATCTTATTATCAATAGGAACTGAATCAAGCTAACGCTGGCAATGTTATCGTTGGCGCGACCAGTATAAAAAATGCTTTAATGATCCTTGCCGAAGCAGCTGCAGGTCAAACACGCCAGCAAATTGTATCCACATTAAGACTGCCATCTGATTCTAACAATTTAAGAAATATCGCCAGCCACACAATTAATCCTTTTAAGGTAAATAGAATAATCTTGATTTTTTTAAACAATGTAGAAGTGTATATGCTAATAGATGTAAAAGGTTAAATTATATATTGCATTTGAGGGAACACACATGATTTCCGCGATTCCCGGCATTATATAAATCTTTTGTGTGATGAATCGGTTTTTACTCCAAGTTTTTAGTAGTGGATTAGCTCACGGGGTGGAGATTTACGATACTATACCTAATACGATTGGGGCAGATGAACGGCTACTGATAGAAATGATATGGAGTGAGATTCAAGTATGTGACAAAAGAAAGGATCACATGTTTAGGTACGAAATGTTACTCGAGCGCAGCAGTGGCAACGATATACGAAAATACAAGGGTCTGTATCAGTATTTTATGACCAAAAAAATAT
>JAPYZO010014660.1:0-19599 GCA_030522905.1 Torymus flavipes
CAGTGTAATGAATGTATTTACAGGATGGTTTGGGGATTTAACTGATGATTTATGCATACTGTCGTTTGTATTATATTAATATGGAATAGCTTTGTATCAGGGAGAAAAATATGATAATAAAAATTACCATGCCTGTGATTGTATATGTGGGATGGACTCAAATTATCAAAAAAATTGATTGTGGCAATTTTTTTGATAATTTGAGTATGTTACAATTTTACAATCGCACATGGCAAGTTTTGGCGCACAATATTTTTTTCTGTGTAGATATTCGTGTATACCAAAAGCCCGAAGAATTTAAATATACCTATAAGTTCCATTTTAAAAACTACGACTATTACGGCCATTCACCCCTACAGCAAATCGTTACAACATCCCCAAAAAATACCGCACTTACTCATTTACCTTCCTGCGCATTCAGAGAACATAGCCTCAAGCGCAAAACTCTACCACACACACGGACAAGGTGTTAAAAACGAATTTTCGGCGCCAAAAAATCCTTTCAAAGCAAAATGCCCTATCTCTCGCTTCTCCCGCGAACAATCGTATACACTTTGTTCGATGAGATCGGTATAAAAAAAAAAGAAAAAAAAAGGAAAAAAACCCCGCACGGGGAAATCCAATAGCGACAAAGGGATAGCCAGCGGACTATCCACGCGCTCTCTCTGGCAAAGAATTCCCTGCCAATCAGCGTCGGGCCGTTTTTGCGCCCGCCGAAATACCGTTCCCTCTCCCCCTCACTACACCCACACACATATGTGTGTTCGAGCGTGTATACAGGCCCTCAACCGCAAATGCATTTCCATCCTCTCGCTGCAGCTATACCGCCACGACCTTTCTCTCCGCGCGCGCTTTTCGAAACACTGCAACAGCCCGACTATACGTACGTACGTATACACGTTCGCATATATACATCTACGTATACAGTGGTAACAACGCATGTACCACTGATTCTTACAATAGCCCTCGGCGCATGCCGGGCTATTCAGAAAGAAAGCGATCAGCGGATTCGCCGCTATGTACATACATACACGCGTGATAAATCTCGCTCGTTACGGGGCTCGCTCGCTCTCCAGGAGTTATACGAGTCTTGATTGGCCGAAATCTGGCGTAGGTACCTACGGTTATACGTACGGCCTCGTGAGAATCGATACTAATCCCGGCGCTAATCGTTTCGCAGATACAGAGAGAGAGAGAGAGAGCTGCCGCCGCGCCCGGCAATTATCGCGGCTCTGTGGAATGCCAGTTGCAGCGCTCAGTTAAATCGCTGCCCCCGACCCGACCGACACCTTCCCGTCCGTTCGGTCGGTCGGCCCGTCTATCTACCCGGTGTGAGGGAACAACTCTTTCCGCTGGCGTATGTACTTTCGGAACTGTTCCTTCGACGGCCGATAAGTGGCTAGCGTTTTCGTTGATGATTAGAGTGGCGCGCGGTTGGAGAGGAGAGGGAGGGATGAGGATTGAAGGTTGATCGGACGGACGCGGAAGAAGGCTTTTAGCGGCGTGAGCTGTTTTATAAACGCGAGGTACAAGTAGGTCGGAGCGGTCGGAAAACTAAATAGATTTGGACGAGAGTTATTGAGGAATTGTAGTTTTAAAATAAGTGTGGTGTCGGTGAAAATATATACTTGTTACGGAGGAAAGGGTTTGTGATTTATTATGGGGTTTGGGGAGGTTAAATTATGCGCTGCTACGAGAGAAACGTTTAGGCGAACTCTGCACATCGCATCTTCCATTGTTATTTTCTAGTCGAGATTTAAACATTGTGCAAATACAGTCGAGAGCGAGCCTCGGTTAAGTAAACTCAGCGGTCAACGTTATTTTCTATTAACGCTTTGTTTGAAAAGTTCTCCCATTCGCACCACATCTGACGTATTCTTTAATGAACGGGTAGCACGCGAAGTGAAAATTAAACCGTTCTTTTTATAGACACACCACTTCCAAAGCGATATATTTAGAACCCCCCACCTCGAAACTCTTTCTTCCCCATTCGTAACTTTAAATCCATAATTCCCACAATGCGAATTTCACGTTTCATTGCAACCACTCACACCGACAATTTCACCCTCTCTACAGCGAATATCGTCTTATTACATGCATATTCTGATCGTTTCTCACAAAGACGACGAGAGAGCGGGAGACCGAGAGATTAGAACAATGGGCCAAGTCGCGTATAGTCCCCTTGTTACCATCACACTTACCCCGTTATACCTACTCGCGAAACTCGAGGTGTGTCTTCGCTGCACGCAGTTTAGTTCTTAACTTTACGGCACGCCATCAAGATGTACACACACACACACACGCGCGTGCGTGCTGAGAGAAAACCTTATAAGCTCAAATGCAGACGTCAGGCCTCTGGGAAAGTAAGCCGACTATACAGCATAACGCCCTATTAATTGTCTTTATTGTTGCTGCTGCTGCTGCCGTGTTAATTTGCGGCCGCTTCCCCAACTTCCTATACGCATATAAGCGAGAGTTAATGGACGGGGATAAGTTTAGTTCGACGCGCGACGTCACGAAGCGATAAGTCGCGCGCGGCCTCGCAATAAAACCTGGCCATTTCGTTATTGCGCGTATCGAAATGTGAATCTACAGGTTATACGCGCGCGTGGGTGTGGGTATATAGGATTGACGCGCGAGCGCCGAAAATCGACAGCTCGAGCGTCACGCGAGTGTCGTTAACCCGGGCTCGTAAAATCGTAATGACCCCTCGGGAAAGAGAGAGAGGGGGAGCACGAAAGTTGGAGGAATTCGGAGTAATCAGTTTTTACGCGAGCTTCCGCGCGTCCTTTTTACATTTCAGCTAAAGTCGGGACTTTTCGGCACGCTGCTGGGCGCGATGTTTTTTGTGGATCTTTATGTACTGCACCTAACGAAAAAAAGAAGAAGAAGAAGAAAAAAAGAGATAGTGAAAGAGGGACAGGAATTTATCAAAAGCCAAAATTTAAAGCATCACGCGACGCTCAACTTGAAAATTTACATTCCGCGGCTTATGAGATTGAAAGTTGGCGTATCCCCACACCCTTCTTCTGAAATACATTTTTGAAACTTTAAAAAGTTTGCCCGCCGTCGCGGCGTGCCCTGCACTTCGGCCTAATGGATGTTTTCGAAACTCGCGATAGCTCGAGCAGCGGGGTACGGCGATGGCTATAAAATCTTGCCCCCTTGCCGCGCGTTTTATACAAGTTATCCCCCGTATGAAGCACAATATGCGCGGACGTGTACACGGCGAGTGAGCTAATTTTAAAAATGAATTTTATCCCTGTACTTGTCAAGGTGATGGATCGACGGCGAGTACATATCGCTCTCCGCGAGATCGATCGCATGCAGTGGCAGTAGCTTTCTTCATTCGGCTGGAAGTTGAAGCGCGCGCGGAAAAAAATATCCAATACTGTTGTATATATGCTCCGGTGATTTAGCGTGAGAGTTTTCGACAATTCAATTCCAACGTGTATAAATCCTTAATCGCCTGCAGCTGAATTGAATTAAAAACCAGACGGTAGAGCACGTACCCTTGGTGAAGACATCGCGGCCGTATACAGATACACAGAGCTATCGCAAATTCCTCGTTGCAGCGGCGGCATCAGCTATCCGCAGGGACGCAATAAAGCTGTAACGGTCGAAAGAAGAGACAAGTGCGTTTTACGGCCTCGTAAAAGCGCTAAACGTTCCTGCGCTAGCCGAGCAAGCGAGCGAGTCAGGTGAGAGAGTAGCCGCTCGTCCACAGATTTGCGCGGGAGGTCGTTGTTGTTGTTGTTTTTTCGCAGGAAGAGAGGCTGTTTGGCTTTGTGCTCCGAGACGGCGAGCTTAGAGGCGCGAGTCGAGAAAATTGGTGGTGTCTTAAATTTCGTCCTTTGGAAAAAGGAGGTCGGGCTGGCCGGTTGTTGGAACAGAATGCTGAGGTTAAACGTGATCATGCTGAAAATATGTTATTTTTCGTTGTTTGAGGGTGGAGAAGTTTGGTAGTAATTTTTAGATTTTGGTTTTAAACGGCGTTTTGAAAAGTATTTTCAAATAAACGCTGAAAAGTCTCATTGTCGTGTAATTCTAACCTTAGATATCTGCGATTAAGTATTTATTTTGCCGTACAGTGAATTTAAAATGATCGGTAACCTAGTTCTACGGTGACGAGGACAAAATAGAACGAAATTTACCTTTTCCTCGGTATTTGAATAATTTAGATTGAATTCGTTCGCCAATACATTATTTTCTTATTATTTTAAATTTATCAGATAGCCATGGAAAAGATTTATTATACGTTTATATTCAAAGCTCAATCGGTGACAATTTATAAATACCTACTTTTAGCAATGTATTATTTCGCGACCTAGTATCGTTAATATATACCAATATAATTCTTTTTTTATACATGTTATCAATCATCAGTAGCGTTCATGCATTATTCATGGGGCTTTTAGTAGTGTAATTTAACCGTCGGAAATAATATTATTTATTCTTAATTTCGAGTACTTAATAATAGCAGTTTATATGGGTTGAGAATAATGGATGATGTGACGCAAATATCAGTTTACAAATATACCTGTATCTATCCACACATATCAATCAATGTATATATAGCTCCCTCGAAAATGCATCGGCGAACTATGATTATTTTACGCCACAGTTACATAAATCAACCTTTATACACGGTGATTTACTTTTATTGCTTGGATGAGAAATTTGGTCATTTCGTTCGGCCCCAAGTTTAGAATATAAAGTGTATATTCGTCATTATTCTTTCCCATGCGTGATTTCGTTATTAAAGCGAAAAAAGGTCCTTCGAGATTAAAGCGACGTATTCTTAAACGCTTCGCTCTGCTACTTTTACAATAATTTTCCGCATAGCGCTGCGCGGAACTCTGGGCCTTCGTAATGCGAAAGAAATTATAGTCTCACGTCCCGAAGTTTTTTCACTAGCTCGCTCAGAGCTCGCGGCTGCGCGCGTATCAAGTTATCACAACTTCATGCAAAACTCGCTCTAACTTTCTTTCTATTTCTCGCTCGTTCAATATTCCCTTACGGCTGGCTGAAAAATTCTCTTCGTATTTCGATATGCGGCGTATAACCTAATCCACCGCGCGAATTTCGTTAACGAGCGCAAAAAACTATACCCTCGATCGTGAGCCAAAAACTCCCGCGCGCCCGCGAGATAATGAATTTAAATGCAATTCCGCGCTGGAATTTGAAACAAACTTACTCCCCCCCGTCGGTAAATAATCCTTCGATTTGCGAGTCAAAATACAGCGCGCCTTATTCGCGTATATTTTCCCTGCCGAAAGGTTTAACGAGATTGCCCCAACCTATATATCTATATATACACACAGAGAACATACATTCGAACTGAAAACTGTACGCCCACGGGGCGCTCGATCATCGTCATTCTCTCGAAATAAAAAAAAAAACTGGGACTCTCACAAGCACGCGTATGATGTATAGAGACCGCGGATAAACGGCTCTCGCTGTGCGTTTCGAAAATTAATTCGGCGGCGCTCTGTCAAGCTCGTGTATAATGTGCTATATATACTTTCGCGTATACGACGACAGTTTGGGACGCAGAGGAGGGGAAACGAGGTAGTATCGCACGGGGCGCATAATAATCTAGGCAAGAGTAGACCAACGTTAGCATAAACGCGAAAATTGCTCGGAGCGTCGTAAAATTTTGAGCACCCCCGAGCGCAGCAAAAATGGACGGCGAATGGAGCTGATCCTTGGACGCTCGATCGAGGTATACACATATATGTATACGTGTATATATAACACGGGGAGAGATGCACGACGATGGAAGCAGTGGCAGCGCCGCCTAGCTCGCCGCTCGCGTAATTGGTCACTTACTTTTACGAGGCTCGCGAGTCGTTTCAATCAATAGATTAACGTTTATAGGCATGATTTGGAAAGTCGATATGACGTATATACACGTACAGCGCTGCTGATGGGACCGAGCTTAGAACTTCATCGCGAGCGCTGATGGATATCAGGGAAAATCGAGGCACGCGCATCGACCTATAACGTATATATAATCTAATATTTCTGCCTGGGAGCAATTTTTCGTCCTCTGCATATATGCCCCATTTACAAAAGTGCGCCTATATATATATGTGTATAAAGCTCGTTAATTGAACTGGGTCGCGTCGTCAAACGAATGCGGGCTGCATGCGGCCCGCTCACTCTCTGTACGGGCAAATATAACGCGCATTAAACGGATTTTCCGGGCTCGGCGCAGCTGGTTTTGCCGAAAATTCTACCCATCATTCGCCATCGTCGACGTCGTGGAAATGCCAAGGAGATGAGAAGGGAACAAGAGCAAGCGCCATGGTAACGCACTTTTTCATCAACTCGAGTCTCCGACATACGTGTGTACCAAGAGAGGTAGGAAGTAGCTGCTGACCTTCTTCTATTTACCGGAGCAATGGCCCAGCGTACACATCATGAAGTATGAAAGGCTGCTGCTATCCCCGCGACATTCAGCCGCGACCTCTTCTTCTTCTTTTTTCTCTCTCTCTCTATGGCTCTTGAGATGGATTGTTGTTTTCGTCTTTTTCTTTTTTTGTTCTACGTTGCGCAGTGGCCTGTTTGCGCGGAGGTTTTTAAGAGCTGACTGTTTGTAAATGTACGTATAGAGAGAGAGAGAGAGAGGGAAATTCAGTCGGATATTTGTTTTGGGGATGTTCGTCGCTCTAATTTTAATGAGACCGGTTGAGTTTGCCCTGCGTAAGTGTGGTAGTTGCCGTATGGTTAACACGACTCCTCTCCGAGTCTTGGTTAAATACAACCGTCTTTTTACTCCGTTTGGTGCACGGCGTTTTATTGAACTTTGAAATAGTTTTCATGGGGGAAAATGTGGAACGCGAATTTCCGGGTTTTTAACGCTTTCGCGTTAGTTTGTAACTGTATCTCGAAAATTCGGTTACCGCTACACTGCATTTCGTGTAATAATCTTCCGCAACAGTTATATACTGCGAGCTATAGAAGACAGCCCAGCAATAACTAGTATAGAAATCGGGAAACTGCCATATTTACATGCGGATATCTCGCTCGCGGGTATTTATTTTCCCCGCAGAAGCGAGTTTATTCGACACACAAATATCAAAAGCAAAGTTGCCTAACAATTTTTGCCGCGCTGTTATACCTATATATATGTGCACAAATTTCAGAATTCATTTATAACTCTACAGCCACAACGAACTTCCCCAACGTCTTCGTGCTTCCACGCCACACGCGCGCCCAGCTTCTTCTTCTCCTTCTTCGGCGGTGAGAGCTAATTATTAAATGTAGATTAAATTACCAACTTGGCCGGCCTTCCTCTCTCTCTTCGGGCAGTGTATAATTAGTTTTAAAACATCAAATTAATTTTCCACTCCCTATATCCCTATTTCTCTCTGTGCGCATTACAACTATGCGCGGCAATTAATCAGCGCAACTTTCGCGTGTTCCACGCAAATGCTGTCAAATTATTTTCCAATGCTGCTCGATTATGCGAGGAATGTGCAGCGCGTGACGCGCGCTTTTTAAATTATCTCAAAGCTTGATACAATATTTGATTAAACCGTTCGCGCGTGACATGTATAATGTATATGTATCATGCTCTTTTTCGAGGCTGATGCGACAATAATTCTTTCGCAAACGCGCGCTGTACATATATTGGCTCGCGAAATTATCGCCACGAACAAAGATGCGCGAGATAAAAATGCGGGCGGGGAAATTCAATTTTCCGCGGGCTGGCGCATTTTTATAATGCGCAGCACCGGCTGGAATTCCTCGCCGAAGATAATTGTAAAAGTTTCATGAAGATTGGTGTGCGATGGTTTTTCGTTCAACGTGCTGAAGAAGGACAAAGAAATAATGCAACAAACGCGAGAGCGAGATAAAAAAAGTTGGTTTAGCTGCGACGAAATTATGATTTATTTCCGTACATTTGTGTAAAGTTTTATATCATTCATTTTGCAGATCAGCTTACCCGTAAAAATAAAGTAACCGTAAAAATTCGCCGACCTTCATGCAATTAGAATCCATTTAAGAATTATTTCTATATATTCCTCCGGCAATAAAAATGCAACATCACGGCCACTCTTATCTTATCCTCCGCAGCCAACACACTGCACCGATAAATCACTCCTCTCCCCAACAAAAAATCCCGAACGGTTCCGGCATATGAAACTCTACACCCATCATACAAAAAACCATTCCAGCAGCCAACAAAGAACGAAAAAAAAAACAACACCGACACGATTCAACCATCGCGCGTACGTCGATCAATCTCAATACGCAAAACACGCGCCTGCAAAACGCCTGCACGACGCTACATCCGCGCATGTGCATCAGACAGTCGTGCGCGAGTCCATAATTCAGCGTTCCGCGAAGAAGACGGTGGCGGCAATTTAGAGGATATGAGAAAGCCCAACGACGTCGGCCTAGCGGAAAATTAAATACGAGTATGATTTTAGGCGGGCAATTTATATGTAAATGCCCTCTGTGCGCTCGGCGCTTTGTGCTCTTTCTCTCTATCCCACGCGCGCGCTTCTCTTTTCGCGCCAGCCACCCTCTCGAATATTTAACCTGGGCCTTTTGTTTCTCGCTCTGGCCGGGGCTTTACCTATACTATATACACTCGCGCTCTTTTTGCGCGAGCGCTGCTGCCTCCCTCGGCCACATATCACGCGCGATTTCTCCGGCGATCGAGAGATTAGGGAGAAAACGGGAGAAAGAAAAGCGAGCGCGTCCCGCGGGAGTCGGGAACATTAATATATCTCTCTCTCTCTTTCTCCCTGTGGGAATGTAATAACATCGCGTATCTTTATGGAGGCAAGTTTACGTCGCGCGCATTAGGAGCTCGTGAAGCAAGCGAGCGAGCGCTCGCTCGCACTCGTTATCCGCGTATAGAAACTTTATATACGCACTAAACTCGCTCGCGCTCTCTCTCTCTCCACCGCTGTATCGTTTCGGCCGTTGCGGTCGTCGGAGCTGCTGCGTCGCATGGTGCACTTAACCTCTCTCGAGAGGTTCTCCGGTATCTCGCCCGCGCGATAAAAGAACGCGCGCAGGGGATCCTCGATAAACGGCCATTCGATTCGGTGGCGCGGTTCCGCAAGAGAGAGAGTTTTAAAGTCTTATGTGTGCCGGCTGCTGCTGCTGCTCGTGTGTATATGTATGGGTATATATACACAGCGGGAACTTGCGAGGCGCGCAGCGTTGGCCGCGTTATTGCGAATTCCGCGGCTCTCGGGGGGCAAGTTTCAGGTGCCCTCCTTCGCTCCTCTCCGCCCCCGCAGCGTGAGATTAATAAGAAACTGCCGTATGCGGGGGTGTATGTATATTGAAGATTCGGGACGGGCGAAAGAAGAAGACTGGGCTGTAGAAGTCGATGAACTCCGAGCGTTATGTAGAGCTAGAAGGGTATTAATTTCGAGAGCATGAGGAGATCAATCGATCGCCAGGGGACGACGACGTATTGTCGAGGTTGCGGCGGCTTATACGGGAAATAAATTTGTAGCGCTATAAAGTTGCGTGCACGCAATTTCATTATGACGAATATTATACAACGTGCCGTGCACAGGCTTGAGAAGCTTTCGAAAATGTTTCTCCCCTGTTTATACGCTTTTAGGGTGAAGTGAGTGTTTGGAGAAAGCGCTTTTGCGAGTGAATTTTAAAAAATGCTTTATCGAAACTGCAGCGCTCGCGCGGTTTACCGTCTTTACGAGATTCAAAATATCCCGTAAAGATTATGATATTGAGATAAGCTGCACGCCCACGCGTGAGTGAGGGTAATGTACACATTCTAAAGTTTTTCCCCGAAGTTGCTTATACTTAGTCACAACCCATACCTATATAACAGAATACACTTAATCCGCAATGTATGTATAAGTCGTACATGTAACCCGCCCATCTTGAGTTAAAATCCGCACGCGCGTCTCCGGAAATCTTCCGGGCGGATTTACGGGCGACGCGGCGAGAGACAGAGAAATGCGAAAATCCACTCGGCTGCTGCAGTCGCTGGACCAGAAGCAGTGGAGGCCGTACGAGGACGCGCTCTAGTTCGATGCGATGTGATGCTCCTTTTGTCCTGGAGAGAGAGAAGCCCGCGGGTTATGTTTTCGAGAGACTACCGGAGGTTTATGAGCTGGAAAAGGAAGGGTGTAGGAGAAAAGGCGTGGGACATGTATAAGTGATACGGTTTCGATTTTTGGATTAGCGGGGAAAGGAATACGCAAGAGATTGTTGTTTTGTGGCTTAGCTGATTATTTTTTCATTTCTGCTTCTTCTGAATAATATACGAGAAAGTGGAAAGAAGAGATAATCTGATTGGCAAAAGTGAAATTATTAGCTTTCTTGGAAATTGTCAAGATATAGAAAAAGATTCCGAGTTGAAGTAACTACTTTGAGATTTATTTTAGAGACGTAATCTTCAAAAGTTATATAAAATAACTTTCAAAACCAATTTTCGAAAATAGTATTTTTAGGTATATACTCACAAGAATAAAAAGCTTAGGAAAAAGTTTTTTATCGATTGACTGACTTCACTATAGTGTCAAGCTTTATCCAGAATTTTTTTAACACCAGTAGTGGTGAGGTTTTATAGGTCGATTAGCGCGACACAATTGCGGTTCTGTTCTCGTAATGATTGATGTGTTTGCGTACTGTAATGAAGCACGTAACACATATTTGTAGTGCGCCATGATGTATACACAAGGGCTCATTTCGTGCGTGCTCGAATTTTTATTGACGGGCTGTTTTGTTATAGCCCAAATCGGGACACGCTTCAAAGTTTATTTTTTTTTCCAACAAAATGTATACGCCAATAAAGATTAAACAAACGTATTTTAATATAAAAAAGGATGTATTGCAATATTTGTTTTAATAAAGTGGCGCCAAATTTTAGTAGCTTTTTAAAAGCTATAGAATTACCGAACACACGCAGAAAGTTTTATAGGCCATTTTATTGCGAGTGAAAAATTATTGGTTACGAAATTCACTAAAAAATGTTGCCTTTTATTTTTGCACTTAAAAGCGCAAAATAAAATGAGATGATATCAAATGAAAGTAAAGCCCTCTGAATAAAAATAATAAAGCAGGAAAAATGTAAAAATCTGGGACGTACATAACCCATATATAGTAACAAAAACATTCGTAATAGGACACAGCGTAACGTTTTACATTGTAACATTATTCTCAGATATTGCGCTGCTTATCATGTGCGTGAATACTCCCAACAATACTTTTTAATCACCGAGAGCGATTTAAAATCCAACAATTCGATGAAAATTTTAATTAAAATAATATTACTCTTCCGGGCGAGAATTAACAATCGCTATATTGTTTAATTAATTTACTTTATCCGTAATCAGCGCGCAAAGATTGTTCATCAGTTATAATGGAGAGCATGTTAAGAACGCAAAATTTTTAATTTGAATAATTTATTTTAAAGTGCTTATTTACTGAACTTTACATATATATTAATCAGTGCAGCGAGGGGAGAAAAATATTTGCCTTTATAACGCAAGTATTTAATGGACCAAGGGCTGGCTGCTTGACAGAAAAAAAAACCTGCTTGTTTAATTTCTATATGTATATAGTTTAAAGCGATTATTTTATAATTGGATTAATTTTCTCTAACGGTTATAATTAAAAGATTGATTTCGTTAATATCATATCACTGTCAGGAAACTTTCATAATATATAAGTATAGGTGAACGATATGTACATTTGGACTCGCAAAATGTAAACACAATATACCTATATATTATGGAAGTAGTTTTCTGACAGTGATGGTCTGTAACTAGGTTACGGGCTTTAATAGTAATTAACAAAGAGAAACAATACATCGATACGTTTAATTCATAATTTAACGTTAAAAATTCAAACAGAAAAGCATTACAATCATCAGATTAGTTCTACCTTATCTACCTATCGATCAATTGTCGCACCCCAGAAATACGAAACTACAAGTTTAATACCTTCCCCATCCGCCTTTTTTCCTATTCAAAACTAAACCAGCCAATCAAAACGCATTACCCAGCAGCGCTCCTGTCACAGTCCTGCGTGCCGTTGCCGTTACGACCTATACAAAATCGAATCCGGCGAATTAAGGGTCATTACGCGGGGAGCCACCGCTCGCGCCGCGGACAAACTCGATGTTTGTTAATTATTCCGATTAGAGGCATTGCCGGGCCGCGCGTGTTTGAGCGCCAGCGAATATCAGCGCGAGAGTACATAGACCGCCCAGCGAGTGCATACTGGTAGTACCATGTATGTATAGGAATGTCTTTGGCTCTCGTTACATTGCGACATTTATCCGACGCGTGAAACCGTGCTTTACGGTGGGGAGATCCGTTGTTATCTTTATATCGGGGGATGATTGCGCACTTTTTCGCAGGTGGATTCTTCGAGAGAGCGTTTTAGTCAAAGATCAATTGTGTTTACGAAAATTGTTTGAGTGCTTGTTTGCTCGCTTGGTTCATGCAGATTAGTTAATTTTGACGTGGTAATTGGTAGGTAGTAAACAGCTGAGAGTGCGGGTAAGTGCGCGCTCTCGTGAATAAACTAGAAAATGTACAGAGGGTCTAGACAAGCTAATGTAAAAGTCAATGCTTACTCTCGCGAGCTCTGCTGAGTCGAGCACTACGCACATGTATATATATGAAATATTTTGAGAGCAAAGAGCTGTGCTCCACTGTGCTCCATATAAGGATTGGTATATACGTATAGGTGTATACATATACATGAGTATACGTTGGGAATAAAAATGTTTTGAAGTAAATACTCAAATGGATTTAATGTTACATAATATCATTTCTTAACGTTGAATATATTACGCGGAATAGCTGTTTCTGCAGGATGTTGTGAATATGGCGTTTCAAGTGCAGTAATTGCGGTTAGAAACTAACTTTTAGTTGTTTGGAGTGCCAGGCCTTACATCACCAGCATAATATCATTTAATTAATATCATCAGCATATGAATTAGAATGCGCTATATATATTATGAGGTATTAATAACTATGCTAATAAGTAGCGTGAATTCATGAAAAAATATGTAATTATTTGTACTGGAATTTTTGTGATTCATCAGTTACAATAACAGAACTTTTCCCCACAAAGATCAACTGTTTGATTTTCATGTGTACTTTCCGCATATGTACCTAAATATTATACGTATAATAGCGTCGCTTAAAAATTTCTCAAGTACCAGGAATTCGTTAATCAAACACCGCTAAATGAATATTAATCACCGAACGATGAATCAGAACATACAGATAAGGCATGCCAAAAATTTATCCGCACATCTTCCACTTTCTGAGCAGACAAATTTCCGCGAGATTAAGTGAAAAGCTGTCATTCCAGCGGAATCTTCTAAAACAAACTATGAAATCACCTCTTTTCTTGCATTCCCACACACATATATTCGAAAGCTCCCGCGCACACCTGGGAACGACGCTCCCAACAGATTAAACCCACACCCCCACGAAATTAAAGAAAAAAAAATAATTTTAATTTCGCTTACCTTTGAGCGCAAAGCATGACTCACTTGACATTTATTTCGCAAACTCGCGAATGACGCACACTCAGTCAATAGACACAATGCGCGCCGCTCATCTACGACCAAATCATTTTCGCATGTTTATCCAGCTTGGCTGCTGCTGTAATTCGACGGATATTTGTATTGATAATAAAGTGTAACGCGACAGCGAGCCGAATCGCTGATTGAAGTACATATGCCCACCTAGATGTAAATTACAACAGAGTGCCGAAACGCTCCCGCCGAATTGAAGTACAATGATGAACGTCTGCTGTGTGTGCCCATAAACATTTTTACGATAATTGCTCTCGTCGTCGCGGGTTAATCGAATACAACTCGTCCGCAATTACATGCGGCGCGTATGATCGATCATCCCTAATTATATACATCTCTCCGGCGCCTTCATCACTTGTTGTTCCCGTTGTAAACGACCGATAAGCAGCAGTAAAAACAAACGCGGAGCTGCGAGTGTTTTAACGCACTCGTAAAACGCCCTTCGCCGCGGGCGCAAAACGCCTCCCTGCTCTCCACTCCATAAAGATAATTTAATTAACGAAACGAGCCGCAGCAGCACGCCCGTTATGATTATGCAACGTGTATCATCGAGGCCACGTGGAGATATTCACACAGACACGTGCGAGAGAGAGAGAGAGAGTGAGTGAATTTCATTAGTATGAATTTTTCAGGGCCGCGCGCGAGCACTCGAAAGCAGTAATTATGTAGTTTAGCTCCTTTTGAAAAGCCTTTGCAGGCTCTAATTAAATTCTGCTTAATACTTTGAAAAGACGTTTGAAGACCCGTTGCCGGCATTACAAAGGATAAAACCGCGCCCATGCGCGTCTATATACTGCTGCTGCAGCCTATATTATATAATACCTATACTGCTCTCTCTCTCTCTCACTTCCTGCGCGCGCCTTTCGAGAGCTGTGTTGTGTGTATTTGCAAGTTCGAGAAAGGGGATGAATAACGGAGCTTCATATATTTAAGGGGTTTTTCCGTGTATTATTATATATACATACTTACGTACCGAGAATTCGAGGGTAATTAAAAATACAGGGAAGAGGATTAGCCATACGCAAGTGCGCGCCGTGCGTGATTCTGCAAAGGGATATATTATATACGGCGAGAAAGAAAAGCGAGTGCGCGAGATGAAAAGTTCCTAGACGCCACGCGCCGCGTTCGTTATCATTATCGTGAGAAACGTTCCGTCGTTAGCATAGCGCGCCTGGCCGACGCGCATTTATGGCAAAAAGGAAGTTTTATTCTAAATGGAATCCGGTTAATTTAGATCTTTAAGATGTAAAATGGCGCGCCTCTTGCATGCATATAACGACATTCCGTTCGTTACAAGATGTATTATAACTTTGAGGGAGGATAAGAAAAAAAGAGGGAAAGAGGCGAAGTTTCTGACGAAGGTGCGTGCGTGCGCGCCTGCCCCTTTTTCCCCGACGAGCGCGGACGGGCAGATAAGACTTCAAAGAAACTCACTCGCTCGCTCTTTCCCTCTCTTTGTGGAGTGCGCAAGATAAAGACTGCACTCTAACGCGATAAAAATCATACTGCGAATGAGAATCCCCGGTACGTTATATTAATTATTCATAATTCCTCTCTCCCAGGCAAAATGATACGTTATTTTGGTGCACTCGAATATACACTTTTGCCGGCCTACATTCGAAAGAAATAAATTATTGAAACCGACGCGATCGTGTTTAGCGGCTGGATTGATGAACGTCACGATTCGATATCAAACGTGAGGCGATAAAAAAGAGAGCCGCTCTCGGTCGTTCAGGTAGCAGCAGTCGGCAGCTTTTCCCATTCCCCAGTGCGCGCGAGTTTTCAGAGGGTCGTGGCGGCAACCTCCGTAAATCAGGGACATATTTCTCTCCCGCAGTCGTCGTCGTCGTCGTAGGATCGTTTTACTTGCAAATGCAATCACTAAGAGGGCCATCCGGCCGTGATCGCTCCTCTATGACTCTCGCTTTCTCGCCTTTCTCTCCTCTCCTCTGATGTAAGGGATCGTTCTCTCTCTTGGAAACTCTGTGTGTGTACGTGTATGTGGGGGTATAAGGAAGGGAGAGAGAAGGAAGGAACGATATAATCTTTTCCGCCCGCGGAGAGCGCGCAGCGAGCTATCTCAAAGGATTATCGTGGCCCCGCTATATAGCTGTATTCCCGCGAACAAAACGTTTCTCCCACTTGCCGGCTAATTTTCCAAGTAATAGGGGCGTATTGCCCGCCGTAAATAATCGCTGATTAATGGAAGTGGGTAACGTTTTTTAGCTTTTTACGGGAAATTTTCATTGTCAATTATATAGAACATTTTCGTTTTACGAAGAGGTTGGTGAGTGCGACCAACTTGGCTTTTATCTACTTGGGAAAACTCCTTAGCATAGTACTATAAACTTTGATTTGCATTTTTCAACATTTTTATCGATTAAAAGGGAAAGAAGGAGGGGTTCGCGAATATTAACTATACCCACAGCGCTAAATTTATGTTAAATGACATGACCCGAAAACGAAATCGTATATATTAATAATCCGGGGACGAAGGCATATTAATATCCAATCTGGCTGCTTAAAAATTCATGAAAGGAACTCGCGTGCTCGCGTGCGCCCTTTTCCGGAAAATTTTTTCATTAAACTTCGACATAATTACTTTAAACTTTGTTAATTAATGCGCATCCCTTTACCTCGAAGCGCCAGGCTCTTTCTCTCTCGGTGTAACGAGTTCCAGAAAAAGAAATTCATAAAGAAATTGAGAAAGAAAAAAAGAGAGAGAGAGAGAGAGAAAGTACAATTAAAAGCGGCGGTCGGGGTCGCGCGTATATTTTTCGAAAATCTTAAAAACCCCTTGGCTTTCACATAGTGTTTTTAATTAAAAAGCGCAAGAGAAGAGAGAAGAGAAAAGAATTTACACATCTCGACTATTAGCTCGTGTTTCACACAATAGAGCTCGTTGAGAAAACGGGCGCATTTATAAAGGACCCTTTCAATTAACAGCTCACACTTTAATTAAGCTTTCGACGCGAAAAAAATGGGGGCCGCCCACCCGCACGTGTGTATATATGCGTGCGCGAGGTTAGAAGTGTTAAATCTCTAAATAGAGTCGACGGGTGGAGAAGTTTTGCTTCAGAAAGCAGTTGCCGTGCCGAAAAAGTGCCTGCGCGCTTTTATCGGCGGCTACATGTATATACAACGTATATAATTATAACGACTGGTGAAACAAAAAATACGTATTCCACATAATTACGGGATTAATTATTTTTAATAAGCGCGCGCACCGCAGCTGCAAAATAGAGCCACGCTTATATAATGGCGCATTTATGCACTTCCCTTACCTCGGCGAATCGTCACGCATACGCACACACAGTAACATTATAAAAATCCGCACGTACACTGTCGGAAAACTTCTATAATGAATATAGAAATTTGGAAACACAAAATCTAATCACAATATACCTATATTTATGGAAGTTTTCAGAGAGTGTATAATATCAATAGAAAAAACAACAGATTTTTCCTCGTTGGCGATCAGTGAACCTAGGAATCTCGAAGCTACTGCCACTCCGTCTCGGCGTAATGGAAAAGTAATAAGTAGTTGGGGCGCGTTCGCGTATGAAGAAGTTAGAGCGCGTGCAGCCGCTGGCGCTGGCGCACACACGCGAGAGCTTTACGATGTAATTTCGCCGTCCGCGAGCTGTAAAAGTATAGAGCGCGCAGGGCAGGGCCGAGTGCTAAAAGCCGAGCGTGTGTAAAACCCCGGAGCGAGCGAGCGAACGCCAGTGGCTATTTCGTAAAGGCGAATTCGCTAATCTTCTTTGTCTTGGTGACGTGGTGGGGGGAGAGAGTATAATGGGAAGTTTGGTCGAGATTTGACGAGGAGAAAATGTTTAGTGACGATCTCGAAGCTGAAAAATAATGCTTTTCTTCGTTAGTTTGGAAAATAATTTTGCTGATGTTTTTAGTTATTTATTTGTTATCTCTTCGTTTACGAGTTCTCTGATAATTTGAAAGAGACTTCTTGTATTACACGCTATGTAAGTTGCATCACTTTTAAAAATAGGTATATTGCAATTGGTAATTCTTAGTTGCACATAAACTACTTTATACTTCAAAACAAAAATTTTTTTAATTAATAACATGTCTATTACTGCGGTACATCATGACTAACGTAAATAATGGAAATAACATATCGTGCATTAGATCTTCCGGGAGTGCTTTATTTATATGGCGAATGCAATAGTAAATTTTCTATTTGCTCAACAGCGATCAATTAATATTTCATGACATGATAGTGCGCTGTACGTTTTGAAATGATATATTTAGGTACTTGTTAAACATATTCGGTTTGAAAAATTTCTTGATATTTCTTAGTTAACGGTATAGTAAAGTATGAAATTTAAAGTTTACTTTTCTACTTTATTTTTCTACTTTATTACATCGTTGCATATCGTTTCTTATATTTAATAAATTGAAAATCCAAAGAAAAGGTAAAAATAAAAATTTTCCCTCCTGGCTTATATATAAGCGTTTTTTTTTCGTTTATTACCAGATTATTTGAATTTTCTCATCGTCATATTGTATTTTTACACGATTCCCGGTGAAACTGCAGGGTATATGTATGTAGATGTGTATAACATCATTCCATGTGAAATATGGGTAAAAAATATTGTGTGCATAAAATTCGAATGGTGTAATTGCTTTTTATCAAAAAAACTCTTTGAAATTTTTAAATCTAATGTGTTTGCACATTGGAAGATTTTTATTATGCTTTAAATGTTAAAAATTTATTTTACGATATATTCGCGTATTGAAAAAGAATTCCAAGGGATAAAATTAATTTGTGAAATTTTAATATTCAAATTAAATAATAATTATTTTTAAATTAATGGTATTATCATTTAATTGTGGCCATTTGTTTTATTTTATCTTTTGAAAATTATTTTTCCTACATTTTCTAGTTTTATCAATCCTGGCTGTATATAAGTTTAATTGACCTAAATGTGTTAAGTATAAAATTTGTTGTGATTATTTCTAACATTCGTTATCTTTAGCAATGTGATTAGCTTCATTAATAATTCAAATAACCTAATTAGTATGCCGTCAAATACGATTAACTATATAAAAAGAATAATATTATGTTATATAGTTAGCAAAGTTATTAGTTATAGTAAAACTTTGATATCAGACTTGCAGCGATATATATTTTTGATTTTTCTTTGATCGATTCGCGAATAATTTTCAAATGAATTTGTAACACGGTCATCGCATTTTGCATATTTTTCACGGGTATATAAAGTACGGGAATTTTAATCTATATGTAAATTAAATTTTAGTAATTTGTAACTGAATTTCCATTACTGCATTAATTGCTTTTTTAATACTTCATGCTCGAAGTGCACGCCGTCTTCGCGTTACCGAAAAGTCATAAAAAAGTTTCTAACAGTGATATAAATCTTATCTGGAAAACGATTTTACATCAGCGTTTGATAACTTTTAGAATTATTGCCGCCAACTCCGTTCTGTATTTATTCGCGTCAAGATTAGATAGGGTTTTTTAATAGATGTCAGGCCTCGACTGTTTATCCTTGAAATGTTTTACCGTCGTTTCATTGTTGAGAAGGTGTAAAATTGTTAGTGAGAACTATTTTTTATCTACTATTTAATAAGTTTATCTTCAATGAAGTGTACAAACAAAAGTTTCAAGTATACGATACTGCACTCGAAGTTATCATCGCATTCACAAAGATTTAGTCCAAAAAATACTTCTCAAAGGAACATCGACCTCATACTTTAATTAGTTTTTGAAAGTTCTCTCTGTGAATAATCCACTGACTTGGGCGAAATTTGGGAAAATAATTTGAAATTCATATTCTAAATAGAGACAAGCCCTAAAATCTATAAAATAAACATCACTTCATCCAACCAACACTCTGAAACTACTTGACCAAGCATAATCCTAAAATTTTTCTCAACAATTCAAATCCACCCTGGTAAAAATGCTAACTAACGGTTGGCGAACCGTTGGTGAATTTTGAAATTAAAGACGTCACACCATGATTATCTTGCGATTGTCGAGGAAATATAACTAT